>CAWVNZ010002411.1:0-20000 GCA_963930735.1 Dioctria linearis | reverse complement strand
TGCCTCTTCTATAGTAAATTTTTCAAAAATCAATTTTTTACTGTCGCAAATTTTAAATCCGCCAGGGATTGCTTTTTCTATAGTAAATTATTCAAAAAATAATTTTTTACTGTCGCAAATTTTAATTGCGCCAGGGATTGCCTTTTCTATAGTAAATTATTCAAAAAATAATTTTTTACTGTCGCAAATTTTAATTGTGCCAGGGATTGCCTTTTCTATAGTAAATTATTCAAAAAATAATTTTTTACTGTCGCAAATTTTAACTGCGCCAGGGATTGCCTTTTCTACAGTAAATTATTCACAAATTAATTTTTTACTGTCGCAAATTTTAAATATGCCAGGGATTACCTTTTCTATAGTAAATTATTCAAAAAATAATTTTTTACTGTCGCAAATTTTAATTGCGCCAGGGATTGCCTTTTCTATAGTAAATTTTGCAAAAAATAATTTTCTACTGTCGCAAATTTTAATTACGCCAGGGATTGCCTTTTCTATAGTAAATTTTTCAAAATTTCAATTTATACTGTCGCAAATTTTAATTGCGCCAGGGATTGCCTTTTCTACAGTAAATTATTCACAAATTAATTTTTTACTGTCGCAAATTTTAATTGCGGCAGGGATTGCCTTTTCGACAGTAAATTTTTCAAAAAATAATTTTTTACTGTCGCAAATTTTAATTGCGCCAGGGATTGCCTTTTCTATAGTAAATTTTGCAAAAAATAATTTTCTACTGTCGCAAATTTTAATTACGCCAGGGATTGCCATTTCTGTAGTAAATTTTTCAAAATTTCATTTTATACTGTCGCAAATTTTAATTGCGCCAGGGATTGCCTCTTCTATAGTAAATTTTGCAAAAAATATTTTTTTACTGTCGCAAATTGTAATTGCGCCAGGGATTACCTTTTCTATAGTAAATTTTTCAAAAAATAATTTTTTTCTGTCGCAAATTTTAATTGCGCCAGGGAATGCCTTTTCTATAGTAAATTTTTCAAAAAATAATTTTTTACCTTCGCAAATTTTAATTGCGCCAGGTATTGCCTTTTCTACAGTAAATTTTTCAAAAAATAATTTTATACTGTCGCAAATTTTAATTGCGCCAGGGATTGCCTTTTCTATAGTAAATTTTGGAAAAAAAATTATTTTTTACTGTCGCAAATTGTAATTGCGCCAGGGATTACCTTTTCTATAGTAAATTTTTCAAAAAATTATATTTACTGTCGCAAATTTTAATTGCGCCAGGGATTGCCTTTTCTACAGTAAATTTTTCAAAAAATAATTTTCTACTGTCGCAAATTTTAATTGCGCCTGGGATTGCCTTTTCTACAGTAAATTTTTCAAAAAATAATTTTTTACTGTCGCAAATTTTAATTGCGCCAGGGATTGCCTTTTCTATAGTAAATTTTGCAAAAAATAATTTTCTACTGTCGCAAATTTTAATTGCGCCAGGGATTGCCTTTTCTATAGTAAATTTTTTACTGTCGCAAATTTTAATTGCGCCAGGGATTGCCTTTTCTATAGTAAATTTTTCAAAAAAATAATTTTTTACCTTCGCAAATTTTAATTGCGCCAGGGGTTGCCTTTTCTACAGTAAATTTTTCAAAAAATAATTTTCTACTGTCGGAAATTTTAATTGCGCCAGGGACTGCTTTTTCTACAGTAAATTTTTCAAAAAATAATTTTCTACTGTCGCAAATTTTAAATACGCCAGGGATTGCCTTTCTATAGTAAATTATTCAAAAAATAATTTTTTACTGTCGCAAATTTTAATTGCGCCAGGGATTGCCTTTTCTATAGTAAATTATTCAAAAAATAATTTTTTACTCTCACAAATTTTAAATACGCCAGGGATTGCCTTTTCTACAGTAAATTTTTCAAAAAATAATTTTCTACTGTCGCAAATTTTAATTGCGCCAGGGATTGCCTTTTCTATAGTAAATTTTTCAAAAATAATTTTTTATTGTCGCAAATTTTAATTGCGCCAGGCATTGCCTTTTCTACAGTAAATTTTACAAAAAATATTTTTAAACTGTTGCAAATTTTAATTGCGCCAGGGATTGCCTTTTCTACAGTAAACTTTATTTTAAATACGCCAGGGATTGCCTTTTCTATAGTAAATTTTTCAAAAAATAATTTTTTACTGTCGCAAATTTTAATTGCGCCAGGGATTGCCTTTTCTACAGTTAATTTTTCAAAAAATAATTTTTTACTGTCGCAAATTTTAATTGCGCCAAGTATTGCCTTTTCTACAGTAAATTTTACAAAAAATATATTTAAACCGTCGCAAATTTTAATTGCGCCAGGGATTGCCTTTTCTATAGTAACTTTTGCAAAAAAAATAATTTTTTACTTCTCGCAAATTGTAATTGCGCCAGGGATTACCTTTTCTACAGTTAATTTTTCAAAAAATAATTTTTTATTGTCGCAAATTTTAATTGCGCCAGGCATTGCCTTTTCTACAGTAAATTTTACAAAAAATATTTTTAAACTGTTGCAAATTTTAATTGCGCCAGGGATTGCCTTTTCTACAGTAAACTTTATTTTAAATACGCCAGGGATTGCCTTTTCTATAGTAAATTTTTCAAAAAATAATTTTTTACTGTCGCAAATTTTAATTGCGCCAGGGATTGCCTTTTCTACAGTTAATTTTTCAAAAAATAATTTTTTACTGTCGCAAATTTTAATTGCGCCAAGTATTGCCTTTTCTACAGTAAATTTTACAAAAAATATATTTAAACCGTCGCAAATTTTAATTGCGCCAGGGATTGCCTTTTCTATAGTAACTTTTGCAAAAAAAATAATTTTTTACTTCTCGCAAATTGTAATTGCGCCAGGGATTACCTTTTCTCTAGTAAATTTTTCAAAAAAATAATTTTTTCCTGTCGCAAATTTTAATTGCGCCAGGGATTGCCTTTTCTACAGTAAATTTTTCAAAAAATAATTTTCTACTCTCGCAAATTTTAATTGCGCCAGGGATTGCTTTTCTACAGTAAATTTTTCACAAATTAATTTTTTACTGTCGCAAATTTTAATTGCGCCAGGGATTACCTTTTCTCTAGTAAATTTTTCAAAAAAATAATTTTTTCCTGTCGCAAATTTTAATTGCGCCAGGGATTGCCTTTTCTACAGTAAATTTTTCAAAAAATAATTTTCTACTCTCGCAAATTTTAATTGCGCCAGGGATTGCCTTTTCTACAGTAAATTTTTCACAAATTAATTTTTTACTGTCGCAAATTTTAATTGCGCCAGGGATTGCCTTTTCTATAGTAAATTTTTCAAAAAATAATTTTTTACTGTCGCAAATTTTAATTACGCCAGGGATTGCCTTTTCTATAGTAAATTTTTCAAAAATTAATTTTTTACTGTCGCAAATTTTAAATACACCAGGGATTGCCATTTCTATAGTAAATTTTTAAAAAAATAATTTTTTACTGTCGCAAATTTTAATTGCGCCAGGTATTGCCTTTTCTACAGTAAATTATTCACAAATTAATTTTTTACTGTCGCAAATTTTAAATATGCCAGGGATTGCCTTTTCTATAGTAAATTTTTCAAAAAATAATTTTATACTGTCGCAAATTGTAATTGCGCCAGGGATTACCTTTTCTATAGTAAATTTTTCAAAAAATAATTTTTTACTGTCGCAAATTTTAAATACGCCAGGGATTGCCTTTTCTATAGTAAATTTTTCAAAAAAATAATTTTTTACTGTCGCAAATTTTAATTGCGCCAGGGATAGCCTCTTCTACAGTAAATTTTTCAAAAAATAGTTTTCTACTGTCGCAAATTTTAATTGCGCCAGGGATTGCCTTTTCTACAGTAAATTTTTCAAAAAATAATTTTCTACTGTCGCAAATTTTAAATACGACAGGGATTGCCTTTTCTATAGTAAATTTTTCAAAAAATAATTTTCTACTGTCGCAAATTTTAATTTCGCCAGGGATTGCCTTTTCTATAGTAAATTTTTCACAAATTAATTTTTTACTGTCGCAAATTTTAAATACGCCAGGAATTGCCTTTCTATAGTAAATTTTTCAAAAAATACTTTTTTACTGTCGCAAATTTTAATTGCGCCAGGGATTGCCTTTTCTACAGTAAATTTTTCAAAAAATATTTTTTTACTGTCGAAATATTTAATTGCGCCAGGGATTGCCTTTTCTACAGTAAATTTTACAAAAAATAATTTTATACTGTTGCAAATTTTAATTGCGCCAGGGATTGCCTTTTCTATAGTAAATTTTGCAAAAAAATAATTTTTACTGTCGCAAATTTTAAATACACCAGGGATTGCCTTTTTTATAGTAAATTTTTCAAAAATTAATTTTTTACTGTCGCAAATTTTAAATCCGCCAGGGATTGCCTTTTCTATAGTAAATTATTCAAAAAATAATTTTTTACTGTCGCAAATTTTTATTGCGCCAGGGATTGCCTTTTCTATAGTAAATTATTCAAAAAATAATTGTTTACTGTCGCAAATTTTAATTGCGCCAGGGATTGCCTTTTCTATAGTAAATTATTCAAAAAATAATTTTTTACTGTCGCAAATTTTAATTGCGCCAGGGATTGCCTTTTCTACAATAAATTATTCACAAATTAATTTTTTACTGTTGCAAATTTTAAATCCGCCAGGGATTGCCTTTTCTATAGTAAATTATTCAAAAAATAATTTTTTACTGTCGCAAATTTTAATTGCGGCAAGGATTGCCTTTTCTACAGTAAGTTTTTCAAAAAATAATTTTTTACTGTCGCAAATTTTAATTGCGCCAGGGATTGCCTTTTCTATAGTAAATTTTGCAAAAAATAATTTTCTACTGTGGCAAATTCTATAGTAAATTTTTCAAAAAATAATTTTTTACTGTCGCAAATTTTAATTGCGCCAGGGAGTGCCTTTTCTACAGTAAATTTTTCAAAAATTAATTTTTTACTGTCGCAAATTTTAAATACGCCAGGGATTGCCTTTCTATACTAAATTTTTCAAAAAATTATTTTTTACTGTCGCAAATTTTAATTGCGCCAGGGATTGCCTTTTCTACAGTAAATTTTTCAAAAAATATTTTTTTACTGTCGCAATATTTAATTGCGCCAGGGATTGCCTTTTCTACAGTAAATTTTACAAAAAATAATTTTATACTGTTGCAAATTTTAATTGCGCCAGGGATTACCTTTTCTATAGTAAATTATTCAAAAAATAATTTTTTACTGTCGCAAATTTTAATTGCGCCAGGGATTGCCTTTTCTACAATAACTTATTCACAAAATAATTTTTTACTGTCGCAAATATTAAATCCGCCAGGGTTTGCCTTTTCTATAGTAAATTATTCAAAAAATAATTTTTTACTTTCGCAAATTTTAATAGCGGCAGGGATTGCCTTTTCTATAGTAAATTATTCAAAAAATAATTTTTTACTGTCGCAAATTCTAATTGCGCCAGGGATTGCCTTTTCTACAATAAATTATTCACAAATTAATTTTTTACTGTCGCAAATTTTAAATCCGCCAGGGTTTGCCTTTTCTCTAGTAAATTATTCAAAAAATAATTTTTTACTGTCGCAAATTTTAATTGCGGCAAGGATTGCCTTTTCTACAGTAAATTTTTCAAAAAATAATTTTTTACTGTCGCAAATGTTAATTGCGCCAGGGATTACCATTTCTATAGTAAATTTTGCAAAAAATAATTTTCTACTGTCGCAAATTGTAATTGCGCCAGGGATTACCTTTTCTATAGTAAATTTTTCAAAAAATAATTTTTTACTGTCGCAAATTTTAATTGCGCCAGGGATTGCCTTTTCTATAGTAAATTATTCAAAAAATAATTTTTTACTTTCGCAAATTTAAAATACGCCAGGGATTGCCTTTTCTATAGTAAATTTTGCAAAAAATAATTTTCTACTGTCGCAAATTTTAATTGCGCCAGGGATTGCCTTTTCTATAGTAAATTTTTCAAAAAATAATTTTTTAGTGTCGCAAATTTTAATTGCGCCAGGAATTGCCTTTTCTATAGTAAATTTTGAAAAAATAATTTTCTACTGTCGCAAATTTTAATTAGGTCAGGTATTGCCTTTTGTATAGTAAATTTTTCAAAATTTACTTTTATACTGTCGCAAATTTCAATTGCGCCAGGGATTGCCTTTTCTACAGTAAATTTGACAAAAAATAATTTTCTACTGTCGCAAATTTTAATTGCACCAGGGATTGCCTATTCTACAGTAAATTTTTCAAAAAATAATTTTCTACTGTCGCAAATTTTAAATACGCCAGGGATTTCCTTTTCTATAGTAAATTATTCAAAAAATAATTTTTTACTGTCGCAAATTTTAATTGCGCCAGGGATTGCCTTTTCTATAGTAAATTATTCAAAAAATAATTTTTTACTTTCGCAAATTTTAAATACGCCAGGGATTGCCTTTTCTATAGTAAATTTTGCAAAAAATAATTTTCTACTGTAGCAAATTTTAATTGCGCCAGGGATTGCCTTTTCTATAGTAAATTTTTCAAAAAATAATTTTTTACTGTCGCAAATTTTAATTGCGCCAGGAATTGCCTTTTCTATAGTAAATTTTGAAAAAATAATTTTCTACTGTCGCAAATTTTAATTAGGCCAGGTATTGCCTTTTGTATAGTAAATTTTTCAAAATTTACTTTTATACTGTCGCAAATTTTAATTGCGCCAGGGATTGCCTTTTCTACAGTAAATTTGACAAAAAATAATTTTATACTGTCGCAAATTTTAATTGCGCCAGGGATTGCCTTTTCTATAGTAAATTTTGCAAAAAAATTATTTTTTATTGTCGCAAATTGTAATTGCGCCAGGGATTACCTTTTCTATAGTAAATTTTTCAAAAAATAATTTTTTACTGTCGCAAATTTTAAATACGCCAGGTATTGCCTTTTCTATAGTAAATTTTTCAAAAAATAATTTTTTACTGTCGCAAATGTTAATTGCGCCAGGGATTACCATTTCTATAGTAAATTTTGCAAAAAATAATTTTCTACTGTCGCAAATTGTAATTGCGCCAGGGATTACCTTTTCTATAGTAAATTTTTCAAAAAATAATTTTTTACTGTCCCAAATTTTAATTGCGCCAAGGATTGCCTTTTCTATAGTAAATTTTTCAAAAAATAATTTTCTCCTGTGGCAAATTTTAATTGCGCCAGGGATTGCCTATTCTACAGTAAATTTTTCAAAAAATAATTTTCTACAGTCGCAAATTTTAAATACGCCAGGGATTGCCTTTTCTATAGTAAATTATTCAAAAAATAATTTTTTACTGTCGCAAATTTTAATTGCGCCAGGGATTGCCTTTTCTATAGTAAATTTTTCAAAAAATATTTTTTTACTGTCGCAATATTTAATTGCGCCAGGGATTGCCTTTTCTACAGTAAATTTTACAAAAAATAATTTTATACTGTTGCAAATTTTAATTGCGCCAGGGATTACCTTTTCTATAGTAAATTATTCAAAAAATAATTTTTTACTGTCGCAAATTTTAATTGCGCCAGGGATTGCCTTTTCTACAATTAATTATTCACAAAATAATTTTTTACTGTCGCAAATATTAAATCCGCCAGGGTTTGCCTTTTCTGTAGTAAATTATTCAAAAAATAATTTTTTACTTTCGCAAATTTTAATTGCGGCAGGGATTGCCTTTTCTATAGTAAATTATTCAAAAAATAATTTTTTACTGTCGCAAATTTTAATTGCGCCAGGGATTGCCTTTTCTACAATAAATTATTCACAAATTAATTTTTTACTGTCGCAAATTTTAAATCCGCCAGGGTTTGCCTTTTCTATAGTAAATTATTCAAAAAATAATTTTTTACTCTCGCAAATTTTAATTGCGCCAGGGATTGCCTTTTCTACAATAAATTATTCACAAAATAATTTTTTACTGTCGCAAATATTAAATCCGCCAGGGATTGCCTTTTCTATAGTAAATTTTTCAAAAAAATAATTTTTTACTGTCGCAAATTTTAATTGCGCCAGGGATAGCCTCTTCTACAGTAGATTTTTCAAAAAATAGTTTTCTACTGTCGCAAATTTTAATTGCGCCAGGGATTGCCTTTTCTACAGTAAATTTTTCAAAAAATAATTTTCTACTGTCGCAAATTCTAAATACGACAGGGATTGCCTTTTCTATAGTAAATTTTTCAAAAAATAATTTTCTACTGTCGCAAATTTTAATTTCGCCAGGGATTGCCATTTCTATAGTAAATTTTTAAAAAAATAATTTTTTACTGTCGCAAATTTTAATTGCGCCAGGTATTGCCTTTTGTACAGTAAATTATTCACAAATTAATTTTTTACTGTCGCAAATTTTAAATATGCCAGGGATTGCCTTTTCTATAGTAAATTTTTGAAAAAATAATTTCATACTGTCGCAAATTGTAATTGCGCCAGGGATTACCTTTTCTATAGTAAATTTTTCAAAAAATAATTTTTTACTGTCGCAAATTTTAAATACGCCAGGGATTGCCTTTTCTATAGTAAATTTTTCAAAAAAATAATTTTTTACTGTCGCAAATTTTAATTGCGCCAGGGATAGCCTCTTCTACAGTAAATTTTTCAAAAAATAGTTTTCTACTGTCGCAAATTTTAATTGCACCAGTGATTGCCTTTTCTACAGTAAATTTTTCAAAAAATAATTTTCTACTGTCGCAAATTTTAAATACGGCAGGGATTGCCTTTTCTATAGTAAATTTTTCAAAAAATAATTTTCTACTGTCGCAAATTTTAATTTCGCCAGGGATTGCCTTTTCTATAGTAAATTTTTCACAAATTAATTTTTTACTGTCGCAAATTTTAAATACGCCAGGAATTGCCTTTCTATAGTAAATTTTTCAAAAAATACTTTTTTACTGTCGCAAATTTTAATTGCGCCAGGGATTGCCTTTTCTACAGTAAATTTTTCAAAAAATATTTTTTTACTGTCGAAATATTTAATTGCGCCAGGGATTGCCTTTTCTACAGTAAATTTTACAAAAAATAATTTTATATTGTTGCAAATTTTAATTGCGCCAGGGATTGCCTTTTCTATAGTAAATTTTGCAAAAAAATAATTTTTACTGTCGCAAATTTTAAATACACCAGGGATTGCCTTTTCTATAGTAAATTTTTCAAAAATTAATTTTTTACTGTCGCAAATTTTAAATTCGCCAGGGATTGCCTTTTCTATAGTAAATTATTCAAAAAATAATTTTTTACTGTCGCAAATTTTTATTGCGCCAGGGATTGCCTTTTCTATAGTAAATTATTCAAAAAATAATTGTTTACTGTCGCAAATTTTAATTGCGCCAGGGATTGCCTTTTCTATAGTAAATTATTCAAAAAATAATTTTTTACTGTCGCAAATTTTAATTGCGCCAGGGATTGCCTTTTCTACAATAAATTATTCACAAATTAATTTTTTACTGTTGCAAATTTTAAATCCGCCAGGGATTGCCTTTTCTATAGTAAATTATTCAAAAAATAATTTTTTACTGTCGCAAATTTTAATTGCGGCAAGGATTGCCTTTTCTACAGTAAGTTTTTCAAAAAATAATTTTTTACTGTCGCAAATTTTAATTGCGCCAGGGATTGCCTTTTCTATAGTAAATTTTGCAAAAAATAATTTTCTACTGTGGCAAATTCTATAGTAAATTTTTCAAAAAATAATTTTTTACTGTCGCAAATTTTAATTGCGCCAGGGAGTGCCTTTTCTACAGTAAATTTTTCAAAAATTAATTTTTTACTGTCGCAAATTTTAAATACGCCAGGGATTGCCTTTCTATACTAAATTTTTCAAAAAATAATTTTTTACTGTCGCAAATTTTAATTGCGCCAGGGATTGCCTTTTCTACAGTAAATTTTTCAAAAAATATTTTTTTACTGTCGCAATATTTAATTGCGCCAGGGATTGCCTTTTCTACAGTAAATTTTACAAAAAATAATTTTATACTGTTGCAAATTTTAATTGCGCCAGGGATTACCTTTTCTATAGTAAATTATTCAAAAAATAATTTTCTCCTGTGGCAAATTTTAATTGCGCCAGGGATTGCCTATTCTACAGTAAATTTTTCAAAAAATAATTTTCTACAGTCGCAAATTTTAAATACGCCAGGGATTGCCTTTTCTATAGTAAATTATTCAAAAAATAATTTTTTACTGTCGCAAATTTTAATTGCGCCAGGGATTGCCTTTTCTATAGTAAATTTTTCAAAAAATATTTTTTTACTGTCGCAATATTTAATTGCGCCAGGGATTGCCTTTTCTACAGTAAATTTTACAAAAAATAATTTTATACTGTTGCAAATTTTAATTGCGCCAGGGATTACCTTTTCTATAGTAAATTATTCAAAAAATAATTTTTTACTGTCGCAAATTTTAATTGCGCCAGGGATTGCCTTTTCTACAATAAATTATTCACAAAATAATTTTTTACTGTCGCAAATATTAAATCCGCCAGGGTTTGCCTTTTCTGTAGTAAATTATTCAAAAAATAATTTTTTACTTTCGCAAATTTTAATTGCGGCAGGGATTGCCTTTTCTATAGTAAATTATTCAAAAAATAATTTTTTACTGTCGGAAATTTTAATTGCGCCAGGGATTGCCTTTTCTACAATAAATTATTCACAAATTAATTTTTTACTGTCGCAAATTTTAAATCCGCCAGGGTTTGCCTTTTCTATAGTAAATTATTCAAAAAATAATTTTTTACTCTCGCAAATTTTAATTGCGCCAGGGATTGCCTTTTCTACAATAAATTATTCACAAAATAATTTTTTACTGTCGCAAATATTAAATCCGCCAGGGATTGCCTTTTCTATAGTAAATTTTTCAAAAAAATAATTTTTTACTGTCGCAAATTTTAATTGCGCCAGGGATAGCCTCTTCTACAGTAGATTTTTCAAAAAATAGTTTTCTACTGTCGCAAATTTTAATTGCGCCAGGGATTGCCTTTTCTACAGTAAATTTTTCAAAAAATAATTTTCTACTGTCGCAAATTCTAAATACGACAGGGATTGCCTTTTCTATAGTAAATTTTTCAAAAAATAATTTTCTACTGTCGCAAATTTTAATTTCGCCAGGGATTGCCATTTCTATAGTAAATTTTTAAAAAAATAATTTTTTACTGTCGCAAATTTTAATTGCGCCAGGTATTGCCTTTTCTACAGTAAATTATTCACAAATTAATTTTTTACTGTCGCAAATTTTAAATATGCCAGGGATTGCCTTTTCTATAGTAAATTTTTGAAAAAATAATTTCATACTGTCGCAAATTGTAATTGCGCCAGGGATTACCTTTTCTATAGTAAATTTTTCAAAAAATAATTTTTTACTGTCGCAAATTTTAAATACGCCAGGGATTGCCTTTTCTATAGTAAATTTTTCAAAAAAATAATTTTTTACTGTCGCAAATTTTAATTGCGCCAGGGATAGCCTCTTCTACAGTAAATTTTTCAAAAAATAGTTTTCTACTGTCGCAAATTTTAATTGCGCCAGTGATTGCCTTTTCTACAGTAAATTTTTCAAAAAATAATTTTCTACTGTCGCAAATTTTAAATACGGCAGGGATTGCCTTTTCTATAGTAAATTTTTCAAAAAATAATTTTCTACTGTCGCAAATTTTAATTTCGCCAGGGATTGCCTTTTCTATAGTAAATTTTTCACAAATTAATTTTTTACTGTCGCAAATTTTAAATACGCCAGGAATTGCCTTTCTATAGTAAATTTTTCAAAAAATACTTTTTTACTGTCGCAAATTTTAATTGCGCCAGGGATTGCCTTTTCTACAGTAAATTTTTGAAAAAATATTTTTTTACTGTCGAAATATTTAATTGCGCCAGGGATTGCCTTTTCTACAGTAAATTTTACAAAAAATAATTTTATATTGTTGCAAATTTTAATTGCGCCAGGGATTGCCTTTTCTATAGTAAATTTTGCAAAAAAATAATTTTTACTGTCGCAAATTTTAAATACACCAGGGATTGCCTTTTCTATAGTAAATTTTTCAAAAATTAATTTTTTACTGTCGCAAATTTTAAATTCGCCAGGGATTGCCTTTTCTATAGTAAATTATTCAAAAAATAATTTTTTACTGTCGCAAATTTTTATTGCGCCAGGGATTGCCTTTTCTATAGTAAATTATTCAAAAAATAATTGTTTACTGTCGCAAATTTTAATTGCGCCAGGGATTGCCTTTTCTATAGTAAATTATTCAAAAAATAATTTTTTACTGTCGCAAATTTTAATTGCGCCAGGGATTGCCTTTTCTACAATAAATTATTCACAAATTAATTTTTTACTGTTGCAAATTTTAAATCCGCCAGGGATTGCCTTTTCTATAGTAAATTATTCAAAAAATAATTTTTTACTGTCGCAAATTTTAATTGCGGCAAGGATTGCCTTTTCTACAGTAAGTTTTTCAAAAAATAATTTTTTACTGTCGCAAATTTTAATTGCGCCAGGGATTGCCTTTTCTATAGTAAATTTTGCAAAAAATAATTTTCTACTGTGGCAAATTCTATAGTAAATTTTTCAAAAAATAATTTTTTACTGTCGCAAATTTTAATTGCGCCAGGGAGTGCCTTTTCTACAGTAAATTTTTCAAAAATTAATTTTTTACTGTCGCAAATTTTAAATACGCCAGGGATTGCCTTTCTATACTAAATTTTTCAAAAAATAATTTTTTACTGTCGCAAATTTTAATTGCGCCAGGGATTGCCTTTTCTACAGTAAATTTTTCAAAAAATATTTTTTTACTGTCGCAATATTTAATTGCGCCAGGGATTGCCTTTTCTACAGTAAATTTTACAAAAAATAATTTTATACTGTTGCAAATTTTAATTGCGCCAGGGATTACCTTTTCTATAGTAAATTATTCAAAAAATAATTTTTTACTGTCGCAAATTTTAATTGCGCCAGGGATTGCCTTTTCTACAATAAATTATTCACAAAATAATTTTTTACTGTCGCAAATATTAAATCCGCCAGGGTTTGCCTTTTCTATAGTAAATTATTCAAAAAATAATTTTTTACTTTCGCAAATTTTAATAGCGGCAGGGATTGCCTTTTCTATAGTAAATTATTCAAAAAATAATTTTTTACTGTCGCAAATTCTAATTGCGCCAGGGATTGCCTTTTCTACAATAAATTATTCACAAATTAATTTTTTACTGTCGCAAATTTTAAATCCGCCAGGGTTTGCCTTTTCTCTAGTAAATTATTCAAAAAATAATTTTTTACTGTCGCAAATTTTAATTGCGGCAAGGATTGCCTTTTCTACAGTAAATTTTTCAAAAAATAATTTTTTACTGTCGCAAATGTTAATTGCGCCAGGGATTACCATTTCTATAGTAAATTTTGCAAAAAATAATTTTCTACTGTCGCAAATTGTAATTGCGCCAGGGATTACCTTTTCTATAGTAAATTTTTCAAAAAATAATTTTTTACTGTCGCAAATTTTAATTGCGCCAGGGATTGCCTTTTCTATAGTAAATTATTCAAAAAATAATTTTTTACTTTCGCAAATTTAAAATACGCCAGGGATTGCCTTTTCTATAGTAAATTTTGCAAAAAATAATTTTCTACTGTCGCAAATTTTAATTGCGCCAGGGATTGCCTTTTCTATAGTAAATTTTTCAAAAAATAATTTTTTACTGTCGCAAATTTTAATTGCGCCAGGAATTGCCTTTTCTATAGTAAATTTTGAAAAAATAATTTTCTACTGTCGCAAATTTTAATTAGGCCAGGTATTGCCTTTTGTATAGTAAATTTTTCAAAATTTACTTTTATACTGTCGCAAATTTTAATTGCGCCAGGGATTGCCTTTTCTACAGTAAATTTGACAAAAAATAATTTTCTACTGTCGCAAATTTTAATTGCGCCAGGGATTGCCTATTCTACAGTAAATTTTTCAAAAAATAATTTTCTACTGTCGCAAATTTTAAATACGCCAGGGATTGCCTTTTCTATAGTAAATTATTCAAAAAATAATTTTTTACTGTCGCAAATTTTAATTGCGCCAAGGATTGCCTTTTCTATAGTAAATTATTCAAAAAATAATTTTTTACTTTCGCAAATTTTAAATACGCCAGGGATTGCCTTTTCTATAGTAAATTTTGCAAAAAATAATTTTCTACTGTCGCAAATTTTAATTGCGCCAGGGATTGCCTTTTCTATAGTAAATTTTTCAAAAAATAATTTTTTACTGTCGCAAATTTTAATTGCGCCAGGAATTGCCTTTTCTGTAGTAAATTTTGAAAAAATAATTTTCTACTGTCGCAAATTTTAATTAGGCCAGGTATTGCCTTTTGTATAGTAAATTTTTCAAAATTTACTTTTATATTGTCGCAAATTTTAATTGCGCCAGGGATTGCCTTTTCTACAGTAAATTTGACAAAAAATAATTTTATACTGTCGCAAATTTTAATTGCGCCAGGGATTGCCTTTTCTATAGTAAATTTTGCAAAAAAATTATTTTTTACTGTCGCAAATTGTAATTGCGCCAGGGATTACCTTTTCTATAGTAAATTTTTCAAAAAATAATTTTTTACTGTCGCAAATTTTAAATACGCCAGGTATTGCCTTTTCTATAGTAAATTTTTCAAAAAATAATTTTTTACTGTCGCAAATGTTAATTGCGCCAGGGATTACCATTTCTATAGTAAATTTTGCAAAAAATAATTTTCTACTGTCGCAAATTGTAATTGCGCCAGGGATTACCTTTTCTATAGTAAATTTTTCAAAAAATAATTTTTTACTGTCCCAAATTTTAATTGCGCCAAGGATTGCCTTTTCTATAGTAAATTTTTCAAAAAATAATTTTCTCCTGTGGCAAATTTTAATTGCGCCAGGGATTGCCTATTCTACAGTAAATTTTTCAAAAAATAATTTTCTACAGTCGCAAATTTTAAATACGCCAGGGATTGCCTTTTCTATAGTAAATTATTCAAAAAATAATTTTTTACTGTCGCAAATTTTAATTGCGCCAGGGATTGCCTTTTCTATAGTAAATTTTTCAAAAAATATTTTTTTACTGTCGCAATATTTAATTGCGCCAGGGATTGCCTTTTCTACAGTAAATTTTACAAAAAATAATTTTATACTGTTGCAAATTTTAATTGCGCCAGGGATTACCTTTTCTATAGTAAATTATTCAAAAAATAATTTTTTACTGTCGCAAATTTTAATTGCGCCAGGGATTGCCTTTTCTACAATAAATTATTCACAAAATAATTTTTTACTGTCGCAAATATTAAATCCGCCAGGGTTTGCCTTTTCTGTAGTAAATTATTCAAAAAATAATTTTTTACTTTCGCAAATTTTAATTGCGGCAGGGATTGCCTTTTCTATAGTAAATTATTCAAAAAATAATTTTTTACTGTCGGAAATTTTAATTGCGCCAGGGATTGCCTTTTCTACAATAAATTATTCACAAATTAATTTTTTACTGTCGCAAATTTTAAATCCGCCAGGGTTTGCCTTTTCTATAGTAAATTATTCAAAAAATAATTTTTTACTCTCGCAAATTTTAATTGCGCCAGGGATTGCCTTTTCTACAATAAATTATTCACAAAATAATTTTTTACTGTCGCAAATATTAAATCCGCCAGGGTTTGCCTTTTCTATAGTAAATTATTCAAAAAATAATTTTTTATTTTCGCAAATTTTAATAGCGGCAGGGATTGCCTTTTCTATAGTAAATTATTCAAAAAATAATTTTTTACTGTCGCAAATTCTAATTGCGCCAGGGATTGCCTTTTCTACAATAAATTATTCACAAATTAATTTTTTACTGTCGCAAATTTTAAATCCGCCAGGGTTTGCCTTTTCTCTAGTAAATTATTCAAAAAATAATTTTTTACTGTCGCAAATTTTAATTGCGGCAAGGATTGCCTTTTCTACAGTAAATTTTTCAAAAAATAATTTTTTACTGTCGCAAATGTTAATTGCGCCAGGAATTACCATTTCTATAGTAAATTTTGCAAAAAATAATTTTCTACTGTCGCAAATTGTAATTGCGCCAGGGATTACCTTTTCTATAGTAAATTTTTCAAAAAATAATTTTTTACTGTCGCAAATTTTAATTGCGCCAGGGATTGCCTTTTCTATAGTAAATTATTCAAAAAATAATTTTTTACTTTCGCAAATTTAAAATACGCCAGGGATTGCCTTTTCTATAGTAAATTTTGCAAAAAATAATTTTCTACTGTCGCAAATTTTAATTGCGCCAGGGATTGCCTTTTCTATAGTAAATTTTTCAAAAAATAATTTTTTACTGTCGCAAATTTTAATTGCGCCAGGAATTGCCTTTTCTATAGTAAATTTTGAAAAAATAATTTTCTACTGTCGCAAATTTTAATTAGGCCAGGTATTGCCTTTTGTATAGTAAATTTTTCAAAATTTACTTTTATACTGTCGCAAATTTTAATTGCGCCAGGGATTGCCTTTTCTACAGTAAATTTGACAAAAAATAATTTTCTACTGTCGCAAATTTTAATTGCGCCAGGGATTGCCTATTCTACAGTAAATTTTTCAAAAAATAATTTTCTACTGTCGCAAATTTTAAATACGCCAGGGATTGCCTTTTCTATAGTAAATTATTCAAAAAATAATTTTTTACTGTCGCAAATTTTAATTGCGCCAGGGATTGCCTTTTCTATAGTAAATTATTCAAAAAATAATTTTTTACTTTCGCAAATTTTAAATACGCCAGGGATTGCCTTTTCTATAGTAAATTTTGCAAAAAATAATTTTCTACTGTCGCAAATTTTAATTGCGCCAGGGATTGCCTTTTCTATAGTAAATTTTTCAAAAAATAATTTTTTACTGTCGCAAATTTTAATTGCGCCAGGAATTGCCTTTTCTATAGTAAATTTTGAAAAAATAATTTTCTACTGTCGCAAATTTTAATTAGGCCAGGTATTGCCTTTTGTATAGTAAATTTTTCAAAATTTACTTTTATACTGTCGCAAATTTTAATTGCGCCAGGGATTGCCTTTTCTACAGTAAATTTGACAAAAAATAATTTTATACTGTCGCAAATTTTAATTGCGCCAGGGATTGCCTTTTCTATAGTAAATTTTGCAAAAAAATTATTTTTTACTGTCGCAAATTGTAATTGCGCCAGGGATTACCTTTTCTATAGTAAATTTTTCAAAAAATAATTTTTTACTGTCGCAAATTTTAAATACGCCAGGTATTGCCTTTTCTATAGTAAATTTTTCAAAAAATAATTTTTTACTGTCGCAAATGTTAATTGCGCCAGGGATTACCATTTCTATAGTAAATTTTGCAAAAAATAATTTTCTACTGTCGCAAATTGTAATTGCGCCACGGATTACCTTTTCTATAGTAAATTTTTCAAAAAATAATTTTTTACTGTCCCAAATTTTAACTGCGCCAAGGATTGCCTTTTCTATAGTAAATTTTTCAAAAAATAATTTTCTCCTGTGGCAAATTTTAATTGCGCCAGGGATTGCCTATTCTACAGTAAATTTTTCAAAAAAAATTTTCTACAGTCGCAAATTTTAAATACGCCAGGGATTGCCTTTTCTATAGTAAATTATTCAAAAAATAATTTTTTACTGTCGCAAATTTAATTGCGCCAGGGATTGCCTTTTCTATAGTAAATTTTCAAAAAATATTTTTTTACTGTCGCAATATTTAATTGCGCCAGGGATTGCCTTTTCTACAGTAAATTTTACAAAAAATAATTTTATACTGTTGCAAATTTTAATTGCGCCAGGGATTACCTTTTCTATAGTAAATTATTCAAAAATAATTTTTTACTGTCGCAAATTTTAATTGCGCCAGGGATTGCCTTTTCTACAATAAATTATTCACAAAATAATTTTTTACTGTCGCAAATATTAAATCCGCCAGGGTTTGCCTTTTCTGTAGTAAATTATTCAAAAAATAATTTTTTACTTTCGCAAATTTTAATTGCGGCAGGGATTGCCTTTTCTATAGTAAATTATTCAAAAAATAATTTTTTACTGTCGGAAATTTTAATTGCGCCAGGGATTGCCTTTTCTACAATAAATTATTCACAAATTAATTTTTTACTGTCGCAAATTTTAAATCCGCCAGGGTTTGCCTTTTCTATAGTAAATTATTCAAAAAATAATTTTTTAATCTCGCAAATTTTAATTGCGCCAGGGATTGCCTATTCTATAGTAAATTTTGCAAAAAATAATTTTCTACTGTCGCAAATTTTAATTGCGCCAGGGATTGCCTTTTCTATAGTAAATTTTTCAAAAAATAATTTTTTACTGTCGCAAATTTTAATTGCGCCAGGGATTGCCTTTCCTATAGTACAATTTTGAAAAAATAATTTTCTACTGTCGCAAATTTTAATTAGGCCAGGAATTGCCTTTTGTATAGTAAATTTTTCAAAAGTTAATTTTATACTGTCGCAAATTTTAATTGCGCCAGAGATTGCCCTTTCTACAGTAAATTTGACAAGAAATAATTTTATACTGTCGCAAATTTTAATTGCGCCAGGGATTGCCTTTTCTATAGTAAATTTTGCAAAAAAATTATTTTTTACTGTCGCAAATTGTAATTGCGCAAGGGATTACCTTTTCTATAGTAAATTTTTCAAAAAATTATTTTTTACTGTCGCAAATTTTAATTGCGCCAGGGATTGCCTTTTCTACAGTAAATTTTTCAAAAAATAATTTTCTACTGTCGTAAATTTTAAATGCGACAGGGATTGCCTTTTCTACAGTAAATTTTTCAAAAAATAATTTTCTATTGTCGCAAATTTTAATTGCGCCAGGGATTGCCTTTTCTATAGTAAATTTTTCACAAATTAATTTTTTACTGTCGCAAATTTTAAATACGCCAGGGATTGCCTTTTCTATAGTAAATTTTGCAAAAAATAATTTTTTACTGTTGCAAGTTTTAATTACGCCAGGGATTGCCTTTTCTATAGTAAATTTTTCAAAAATTAATTTTTTACTGTCGCAAATTTTAAATACGCCAGGGATTGCCTTTCTATAGTAAATTTTTCAAAAAATAATTTTTTACTGTCCCAAATTTTAATTGCGCCAGGGATTGCCTTTTCTACAGTAAATTTTTCAAAACATAATTTTTTACTGTCGCAAATTTTAATTGCGCCAGGGATTGCCTTTTATACAGTAAATTTTACAAAAAATAATTTTATACTGTCGCAAATTTTAATTGCGCCAGGGATTGCCTTTTCTATAGTAAATTTTCCAAAAAAATAATTTTTTACTGTCGCAAATTTTAAATACGCCAGGGATTGCCTTTTCTATAGTAATTTTTTCAAAAATCAATTTTTTACTGTCGCAAATTTTAAATCCGCCAGGGATTGCCTTTTCTATAGTAAATTATTCAAAAAATAATTTTTTACTGTCGCAAATTTTAATTGCGCCAGGGATTGCCTTTTCTATAGTAAATTATTCAAAAAATAATTTTTTACTGTCGCAAATTTTAATTGCGCCAGGGATTGCCTTTTCTATAGTAAATTATTCAAAAAATAATTTTTTACTGTCGCAAATTTTAATTGCGCCAGGGATTGCCTTTTCTACAGTAAATTATTCACAAATTAATTTTTTACTGTCGCAAATTTTAAATATGCCAGGGATTACCTTTTCTATAGTAAATTATTCAAAAAATAATTTTTTACTGTCGCAAATTTTAATTGCGCCAGGGATTGCCTTTTCTATAGTAAATTTTGCAAAAAATAATTTTCTACTGTCGCAAATTCTAATTACGCCAGGGATTGCCTTTTCTATAGTAAATTTTTCAAAATTTCATTTTATACTGTCGCAAATTTTAATTGCGCCAGGGGTTGCCTTTTCTATAGTAAATTTTGCAAAAAATAATTTTTTACTGTCGCAAATTGTAATTGCGCCAGGGATTACCTTTTCTATAGTAAATTTTTCAAAAAATAATTTTTTTCTGTCGCAAATTTTAATTGCGCCAAGGAATGCCTTTTCTATAGTAAATTTTTCAAAAAATAATTTTTTACCTTCGCAAATTTTAATTGCGCCAG
>CAWVNZ010002410.1:0-32266 GCA_963930735.1 Dioctria linearis | reverse complement strand
AAAATTATTTTTTGAATAATTTACTATAGAAAAGGCAATCCCTGGCGTAATTAAAATTTGCCACAGTAAACAATTATTTTTTGAATAATTTACTATAGAAAAGGCAATCCCTGGCGTATTTAAAATTTGCAACAGTAAAAAATTATTTTTTGAATAATTTACTATAGAAAAGGCAATCCCTGGCGTAATTAAAATTTGCGACAGTAAACAATTATTTTTTGAATAATTTACTATAGAAAAGGCAATCCCTGGCGTAATTAAAATTTGCAACAGTAAAAAATTATTTTTTGAATAATTTACTATAGAAAAGGCAATCCCTGGCGTAATTAAAATTTGCGACAGTAAGCAATTATTTTTTTGAATAATTTACTATACAAAAGGCAATCCCTGGCGTAATTATAATTTGCGACAGTAAAAAATTATTTTTTGAATAATTTACTATAGAAAAGGCAATCCCTGGCGTAATTATAATTTGCGACAGTAAAAAATTATTTTTTGAATAATTTACTATACAAAAGGCAATCCCTGGCGTAATTATAATTTGCGACAGTAAAAATTATTTTTTGAATAATTTACTATAGAAAAGGCAATCCCTGGCGTAATTAAAATTTGCGACACTAAACAATTATTTTTTGAATAATTTACTATAGAAAAGGCAATCCCTGGCGTAATTATAATTTGCGACAGTAAAAAATTATTTTTTGAATAATTTACTATACAAACGGCAATCCCTGGCGTAATTATAATTTGCGACAGTAAAGAATTATTTTTTGAATAATTTACTATAGAAAAGGCAATCCCTGGCGTAATTAAAATTTGCGACACTAAACAATTATTTTTAGCAAAATTTACTATACAAAAGGCAATCCCTGGCGTATTAAAATTTGCAACAGTAAAAAATTATTTTTTGAATAATTTACAATAGAAAAGGCAATCCCTGGCGTAATTATAATTTGCGACAGTAAAAAATTATTTTTTGAATAATTTACTATAGAAAAGGCAATCCTGGCGTAATTAAAATTTGCGACAGTAAAAAATGAATTTTTGAATAATTTACTATAGAAAAGGCAATCCCTGGCGTAATTAAAATTTGCAACAGTAAAAAATTATTTTTTGAATAATTTAATATACAAAAGGCAATCCCTGGCGTAATTATAATGTGCGACAGTAAAAAATTATTTTTTGAATAATTTACTATAGAAACGGCAATCCCTGGCGTAATTATAATTTGCGACAGTAAAAAATTATTTTTGAATAATTTACTATAGAAAAGGCAATCCCTGGCGTAATTAAAATTTGCGACACTGAACAATTATTTTTTGCAAAATTTACTATACAAAAGGCAATCCCTGGCGTAATTAAAATTTGCGACAGTAAAAAATTATTTTTTGAATAATTTACTATAGAAAAGGCAATCCCTGGCGTAATTATAATTTGCGACAGTAAAAAATTATTTTTTGAATAATTTACTATACAAAAGGCAATCCCTGGCGTAATTATAATTTGCGACAGTAAAAAATTATTTTTTGAATAATTTACTATAGAAAAGGCAATCCCTGGCGTAATTATAATTTGCGACAGTAAAAAATTATTTTTTGAATAATTTACTATACAAAAGGCAATCCCTGGCGTAATTATAATTTGCGACAGTAAAAAATTATTTTTTGAATAATTTACTATAGAAAAGGCAATCCCTGGCGTAATTAAAATTTGCGACACTAAACAATTATTTTGTGCAAAATTTACTATACAAAAGGCAATCCCTGGCGTATTTAAAATTTGCAACAGTAAAAAATTAATTTTTGAATAATTTACTATAGAAAAGGCAATCCCTGGCGTAATTATAATTTGCGACAGTAAAAAATTATTTTTTGAATAATTTACTATAGAAAAGGCAATCCCTGGCGTAGTTAAAATTTGCGACAGTAAAAAATGAATTTTTGAATAATTTACTATAGAAAAGGCAATCCCTGGCGTAATTAAAATTTGCAACAGTAAAAAATTATTTTTTGAATAATTTAATATACAAAAGGCAATCCCTGGCGTAATTATAATGTGCGACAGTAAAAAATTATTTTTTGAATAATTTACTATAGAAAAGGCAATCCCTGGCGTAATTATAATTTGCGACAGTAAAAAATTATTTTTTGAATAATTTACTATAGAAAAGGCAATCCCTGGCGTAATTAAAATTTGCGACACTGAACAATTATTTTTTGCAAAATTTACTATACAAAAGGCAATCCCTGGCGTAATTAAAATTTGCGACAGTAAAAAATTATTTTTTGAATAATTTACTATAGAAAAGGCAATCCTGGCGTAATTATAATTTGCGACAGTAAAAAATTATTTTTTGAATAATTTACTATACAAAAGGCAATCCCTGGCGTAATTATAATTTGCGACAGTAAAAAATTATTTTTTGAATAATTTACTATAGAAAAGGCAATCCCTGGCGTAATTAAAATTTGCGACACTAAACAATTATTTTTTGAATAATTTACTATAGAAAAGGCAATCCCTGGCGTAATTATAATTTGCGACAGTAAAAAATTATTTTTTGAATAATTTACTATACAAACGGCAATCCCTGGCGTAATTATAATTTGCGACAGTAAAGAATTATTTTTTGAATAATTTACTATAGAAAAGGCAATCCCTGGCGTAATTAAAATTTGCGACACTAAACAATTATTTTTAGCAAAATTTACTATACAAAAGGCAATCCCTGGCGTATTTAAAATTTGCAACAGTAAAAAATTATTTTTTGAATAATTTACAATAGAAAAGGCAATCCCTGGCGTAATTATAATTTGCGACAGTAAAAAATTATTTTTTGAATAATTTACTATAGAAAAGGCAATCCCTGGCGTAATTAAAATTTGCGACAGTAAAAAATGAATTTTTGAATAATTTACTATAGAAAAGGCAATCCCTGGCGTAATTAAAATTTGCAACAGTAAAAAATTATTTTTTGAATAATTTAATATACAAAAGGCAATCCCTGGCGTAATTATAATGTGCGACAGTAAAAATTATTTTTTGAATAATTTACTATAGAAACGGCAATCCCTGGCGTAATTATAATTTGCGACAGTAAAAAATTATTTTTTGAATAATTTACTATAGAAAAGGCAATCCCTGCGTAATTAAAATTTGCGACACTGAACAATTATTTTTTGCAAAATTTACTATACAAAAGGCAATCCCTGGCGTAATTAAAATTTGCGACAGTAAAAAATTATTTTTTGAATAATTTACTATAGAAAAGGCAATCCCTGGCGTAATTATAATTTGCGACAGTAAAAAATTATTTTTTGAATAATTTACTATACAAAAGGCAATCCCTGGCGTAATTATAATTTGCGACAGTAAAAAATTATTTTTTGAATAATTTACTATAGAAAAGGCAATCCCTGGCGTAATTATAATTTGCGACAGTAAAAAATTATTTTTGAATAATTTACTATACAAAAGGCAATCCCTGGCGTAATTATAATTTGCGACAGTAAAAAATTATTTTTTGAATAATTTACTATAGAAAAGGCAATCCCTGGCGTAATTAAAATTTGCGACACTAAACAATTATTTTGTGCAAAATTTACTATACAAAAGGCAATCCCTGGCGTATTTAAAATTTGCAACAGTAAAAAATTAATTTTTGAATAATTTACTATAGAAAAGGCAATCCCTGGCGTAATTATAATTTGCGACAGTAAAAAATTATTTTTTGAATAATTTACTATAGAAAAGGCAATCCCTGGCGTAGTTAAAATTTGCGACAGTAAAAAATGAATTTTTGAATAATTTACTATAGAAAAGGCAATCCCTGGCGTAATTAAAATTTGCAACAGTAAAAAATTATTTTTTGAATAATTTAATATACAAAAGGCAATCCCTGGCGTAATTATAATGTGCGACAGTAAAAAATTATTTTTTGAATAATTTACTATAGAAAAGGCAATCCCTGGCGTAATTATAATTTGCGACAGTAAAAAATTATTTTTTGAATAATTTACTATAGAAAAGGCAATCCCTGGCGTAATTAAAATTTGCGACACTGAACAATTATTTTTTGCAAAATTTACTATACAAAAGGCAATCCCTGGCGTAATTAAAATTTGCGACAGTAAAAAATTATTTTTTGAATAATTTACTATACAAAAGGCAATCCTGGCGTAATTAAAATTTGAGACAGTATAAAATTATTTTTTGAATAATTTACTATAGAAAAGGCAATTCCTGGCGTAATTAAAATTTGCGACACTAAACAATTATTTTTTGCAAAGTTTACTATACAAAAGGCAATCCCTGGCGTAATTAAAATTTGCGACAGTAAAAAATGAATTTTTGAATAATTTACTATAGAAAAGGCAATCCCTGGCGTAATTAAAATTTGCGACACTAAACAATTATTTTTTGCAAAATTTACTATAGAAAAGACAATCCCTGGCGTAATTAAAATTTGAGAGAGTATAAAATTAATTTTTGAATAATTTACTATAGAAAAGGCAATCCCTGGCGTAATTATAATTTGCGACAGTAAAAAATTATTTTTTGCAAAATTACTATAGAAAAGGCAATCCCTGGCGTAATTAAAATTTGAGACACTAAACAATTATTTTTTGCAAAATTTACTATAGAAAAGGCAATCCCTGGCGTAATTAAAATTTGAGACAGTAAAAAATGAATTTTTGAATAATTTACTATAGAAAAGGCAATACCTGGCGTAATTAAAATTTGCGACAGTATAAAATTATTTTTTGAATAATTTACTATAGAAAAGGCAATCCCTGGCGTATTTAAAATTTGCGACAGTAAAAAATTATTTTTTGAATAATTTACTATAGAAAAGGCAATCCCTGGCGTAATTAAAATTTGCGACAGAAAAAAATTATTTTTTGAATAATTTACTATACAAAAGGCAATCCCTGGCGTAATTAAAATTTGAGACAGTATAAAATTATTTTTTGAATAATTTACTATAGAAAAGGCAATCCCTGGCGTAATTAAAATTTGCGACACTAAACAATTATTTTTTGAATAATTTACTATAGAAAAGGCAATCCCTGGCGTAATTATAATTTGCGACAGTAAAAAATAATTTTTTGAATAATTTACTATACAAAAGGCAATCCCTGGCGTAATTATAATTTGCGACAGTAAAAAATTATTTTTTGAATAATTTACTATAGAAAGGCAATCCCTGGCGTATTTAAAATTTGCAACAGTAAACAATTATTTTTTGAATAATTTACTATAGAAAAGGCAATCCCTGGCGTAATTATAATTTGCGACAGTAAAAAATTATTTTTTGAATAATTTACTATAGAAAGGCAATCCATGGCGTATTTAAAATTTGCAACAGTAAAAAATTATTTTTTGCAAAATTTACTATAGAAAAGGCAATCCCTGGCGTAATTAAAATTTGCAACAGTAAAAAATTATTTTTTGAATAATTTACTATAGAAAAGGCAATCCCTGGCGTAATTAAAATTTGCGACAGAAAAAAATGAATTTTTGAATAATTTACTATAGAAAAGGCAATCCCTGGCGTAATTAAAATTTGAGACAGTAAAAAATGAATTTTTGAATTATTTACTATAGAAAAGGCAATCCCTGGCGTAATTAAAATTTGAGACACTAAACAATTATTTTTTGCAAAATTTACTATAGAAAAGGCAATCCCTGGCGTAATTAAAATTTGCGACAGTAAAAAATTATTTTTTGAATAATTTACTATACAAAAGGCAATCCCTGGCGTAATTAAAATTTGCAACAGTAAAAAATTATTTTTTGAATAATTTACTATAGAAAAGGCAATCCCTGGCGTAATTAAAATTTCAGACAGTAAAAAATTATTTTTTGCAAAATTTACTATAGAAAAGGCAATCCCTGGCGTAATTATAATTTGCGACACTATAAAATTATTTTTTGAATATTTTACTATACAAAAGGCAATCCCTGGCGTAATTATAATTTGCGACAGTAAAAAATTATTTTTTGCAAAATTTACTATAGAAAAGGCAATCCCTGGCGTAATTAAAATTTGCGACAGTATAAAATTATTTTTTGAATAATTTACTATAGAAAAGGCAATCCCTGGCGTAATTAAAATTTGCGACACTAAACAATTAGTTTTTGAATAATTTACTATACAAAAGGCAATCCCTGGCGTAATTATAATTTGCGACAGTATAAAATTATTTTTTGAATAATTTACTATACAAAAGGCAATCCCTGGCGTAATTATAATTTGCGACAGTAAAAAATTATTTTTTGAATAATTTACTATAGAAAAGGCAATGAATTTTTTGAATAATTTACTATACAAAAGGCAATCCCTGGCGTAATTAAAATTTGCAACAGTAAACAATTATTTTTTGAATAATTTACTATACAAAAGGCAATCCCTGGCGTAATTATAACTTGCGAGAGTAAAAAATTAATTTTTGCAACATTTACAATAGAAAAGGCAATCCCTGGCGTAATTAAAATTTGAGACAGAAAAAAATTATTTTTTGAATAATTTACTATAGAAAAGGCAATCCCTGGCGTAATTAAAATTTGCGACAGTAAAAAATGAATTTTTGAATAATTTACTATAGAAAAGGCAATCCCTGGCGTAATTAAAATTTGCGACACTAAACAATTATTTTTTGCAAAAGTTACTATACAAAAGGCAATCCCTGGCGTATTTAAAATTTGCAAGAGTAAAAAATGAATTTTTGCAACATTTACTATAGAAAAAGCAATCCCTGGCGTAATTAAAATTTGCGACAGTAAAAAATTTATTTTTGCAAAATTTACTATAGAAAAGGCAATCCCTGGCGTAGTTAAAATTTGCGACAGTAAAAAAATGAATTTTTGAATAATTTACTATAGAAAAGGCAATCCCTGGCGTAATTAAAATTTGAGACAGTAAAAAATTATTTTTTGAATAATTTACTATACAAAAGGCAATCCCTGGCGTAATTAAAATTTGCGACAGTAAAAAATTATTTTTTGAATAATTTACTATACAAAAGGCAATCCCTGGCGTAATTAAAATTTGCAACAGTAAACAATTATTTTTTGAATAATTTACTATACAAAAGGCAATCCCTGGCGTAATTATAATTTGCGACAGTAAAAAATTATTTTTTGAATAATTTACTATAGAAAAGGCAATCCCTGGCGTAATTAAAATTTGTGACAGAAAAAAATTAATTTTTGAATAATTTACTATAGAAAAGGCAATCCCTGGCGTAATTATAATTTGCGACAGTAAAACATTAATTTTTGCAACATTTACTATAGAAAAGGCAATCCCTGGCGTAATTAAAATTTGAGACAGTAAAAAATTATTTTTTGCAAAATTTACTATAGAAAAGGCAATCCCTGGCGTAATTAAAATTTGAGACAGTATAAAATTAATTTTTGAATAATTTACTATACAAAAGGCAATCCCTGGCGTAATTATAATTTGCGAGAGTAAAAAATTATTTTTTGAATAATTTACTATAGAAAAGGCAATCCCTGGCGTATTTAAAATTTGCGACAGTAAAAAATTATTTTTTGAATAATTTACTATACAAAAGGCAATCCCTGGAGTAATTAAAATTTGAGACAGTATAAAATTAATTTTTGAATAATTTACTATAGAAAAGGCAATCCCTGGCGTAATTAAAATTTGAGACAGTATAAAATTAATTTTTGAATAATTTACTATAGAAAAGGCAATCCCTGGCGTAATTAAAATTTGCAACAGTAAAAAATTATTTTTTGCAAAATTTACTATAGAAAAGGCAATCCCTGGCGTAATTAAAATTTGAGACAGTAAAAAATTATTTTTTGCAAAATTTACTATAGAAAAGGCAATCCCTGGCGTATTTAAAATTTGCGACAGTAAAAAATTATTTTTTGAATAATTTACTATAGAAAACGCAATCCCTGGCGTAATTAAAATTTGAGACACTAAACAATTATTTTTTGCAAAATTTACTATAGAAAAGGCAATCCCTGGCGTAGTTAAAATTTGCGACAGTAAAAAATTATTTTTTGAATAATTTACTATACAAAAGGCAATCCCTGGCGTAATTAAAATTTGCAACAGTAAAAAATTATTTTTTGAATAATTTACTATAGAAAAGGCAATCCCAGGCGTAATTAAAATTTGAGACAGTAAAAAATTATTTTTTGCAAAATTTACTATAGAAAAGGCAACCCATGCCGTAATTATAATTTGCGACACTATAAAATTATTTTTTGAATAATTTACTATACAAAAGGCAATCCCTGGCGTAATTATAATTTGCGACAGTAAAAAATTATTTTTTGCAAAATTTACTATAGAAAAGGCAATCCCTGGCGTAATTAAAATTTGCGACAGTATAAAATTATTTTTTGAATAATTTACTATAGAAAAGGCAATCCCTGGCGTAATTAAAATTTGCGACACTAAACAATTAGTTTTTGAATAATTTACTATACAATAGGCAATCCCTGGCGTAATTATAATTTGCGACAGTATAAAATTATTTTTTGAATAATTTACTATACAAAAGGCAATCCCTGGCGTAATTATAATTTGCGACAGTAAAAAATTATTTTTTGAATAATTTACTATAGAAAAGGCTATCCCTGGCGTATTTAAAATTTGCGACAGTAAAAAATTATTTTTTGAATAATTTACTATACAAAAGGCAATCCCTGGCGTAATTAAAATTTGAGACAGTAAAAAATGAATTTTTGAATAATTTACTATAGAAAAGGCAATCCCTGGCGTAATTAAAATTTGAGACAGTATAAAATTAATTTTTGAATAATTTACTATAGAAAAGGCAATCCCTGGCGTAATTAAAATTTGCAACAGTAAAAAATTATTTTTTGCAAAATTTACTATAGAAAAGGCAATCCCTGGCGTAATTAAAATTTGAGACTGTAAAAAATTATTTTTTGCAAAATTTACTATAGAAAAGGCAATCCCTGGCGTATTTAAAATTTGCGACAGTAAAAAATTATTTTTTGAATAATTTACTATAGAAAAGGCAATCCCTGGCGTATTTAAAATTTGCAACAGTAAAAAATTATTTTTTGCAAAATTTACTATAGAAAAGGCAATCCCTGGCGTAATTAAAATTTGCAACAGTAAAAAATTATTTTTTGAATAATTTACTATAGAAAAGGCAATCCCTGGCGTAATTAAAATTTGCGACAGAAAAAAATTATTTTTTGAATAATTTACTATAGAAAAGGCAATCCCTGGCGTATTTAAAATTTGCGACAGTAAAAAATTATTTTTTGAATAATTTACTATAGAAAAGGCAATCCCTGGCGTAATTAAAATTTGCGACAGTAAAAAATGAATTTTTGAATAATTTACTATAGAAAAGGCAATCCCTGGCGTAATTAAAATTTGCGACACTAAACAATTATTTTTTGCAAAATTTACTATAGAAAAGGCAATACCTGGCGTAATTAAAATTTGAGACAGTAAAAGATTATTTTTTGCAAAATTTACTATAGAAAAGGCAATCCCTGGCGTAATTAAAATTTGCGACAATAAAAAATTAATTTTTGAATAATTTACTATAGAAAAGGCAATCCCTGGCGTAATTAAAATTTGCAACAGTTAAAAATTATTTTTTGAATAATTTACTATAGAAAAGGCAATCCCTGGCGTAATTAAAATTTGCAAGAGTATAAAATTATTTTTTGAATAATTTACTATAGAAAAGGCAATCCGTGGCGTATTTAAAATTTGCGACAGTAAAAAATGAATTTTTTGAATAATTTACTATACAAAAGGCAATCCCTGGCGTAATTAAAATTTGCAACAGTAAACAATTATTTTTTGAATAATTTACTATACAAAAGGCAATCCCTGGCGTAATTATAATTTGCGACAGTAAAAAATTAATTTTTGCAACATTTACCATAGAAAAGGCAATCCCTGGCGTAATTAAAATTTGAGACAGAAAAAAATTATTTTTTGAATAATTTACTATAGAAAAGGCAATCCCTGGCGTATTTAAAATTTGCGACAGTAAAAAATTATTTTTTGAATAATTTACTATAGAAAAGGCAATCCCTGGCGTAATTAAAATTTGCGACAATAAAAAATTAATTTTTGAATAATTTACTATAGAAAAGGCAATCCCTGGCGTAATTAAAATTTGCAACAGTAAAAAATTATTTTTTGAATAATTTACTATAGAAAAGGCAATCCCTGGCGTAATTAAAATTTGCAACAGTATAAAATTATTTTTTGAATAATTTACTATAGAAAAGGCAAACCCTGGCGTAATTAAAATTTGCGACAGTAAAAAATGAATTTTTTGAATAATTTACTATACAAAAGGCAATCCCTGGCGTAATTAAAATTTGCAACAGTAAACAATTATTTTTTGAATAATTTACTATACAAAAGGCAATCCCTGGCGTAATTATAATTTGCGACAGTAAAAAATTATTTTTTGAATAATTTACTATACAAAAGGCAATCCCTGGCGTAATTAAAATTTACAACAGTAAACAATTATTTTTTGAATAATTTACTATACAAAAGGCAATCCCTGGCGTAATTATAATTTGCGACAGTAAAAAATGAATTTTTTGAATAATTTACTATAGAAAAGGCAATCCCTGGCGTAATTAAAATTTGTGACAGAAAAAATTATTTTTTGAATAATTTACTATAGAAAAGTCAATCCCTGGCGTATTTAAAATTTGCGACAGTAAAAAATTATTTTTTGAATAATTTACTATACAAAAGGCAATCCCTGGCGTAATTATAATTTGCGACACTAAACAATTATTTTTTGAATAATTTAATATAGAAAAGGCAATCCCTGGCGTAATTAAAATTTGCGGCAGTAAAAAATTATTTTTTGAGTAATTTACTATAGAAAAGGCAATCCCTGGCGTAATTAAAATTTGAGACAGTAAAAAATTATTTTTTGAATAATTTACTATACAAAAGGCAATCCCTGGCGTAATTAAAATTTGCAACAGTAAAAAATGAATTTTTTGAATAATTTACTATAGAAAAGGCAATCCCTGGCGTAATTAAAATTTGAGACAGTAAAAATTTAATTTTTGCAAAATTTACTATAGAAAAGGCAATCCCTGTCGTAATTAAAATTTGCGACAGAAAAAATTATTTTTTGAATAATTTACCATAGAAAAGGCAATCCCTGGCGTAATTAAAATTTGCAACAGTAAAAAATTATTTTTTGAATAATTTACTATACAAAAGGCAATCCCTGGCGTAATTATAATTTGCGACAGTAAAAAATTATTTTTTGAATAATTTACTATACAAAAGGCAATCCCTGGCGTAATTAAAATTTACAACAGTAAACAATTATTTTTGAATAATTTACTATACAAAAGGCAATCCCTGGCGTAATTATAATTTGCGACAGTAAAAAATGAATTTTTTGAATAATTTACTATAGAAAAGGCAATCCCTGGCGTAATTAAAATTTGTGACAGAAAAAATTATTTTTTGAATAATTTACTATAGAAAAGTCAATCCCTGGCGTATTTAAAATTTGCGACAGTAAAAAATTATTTTTTGAATAATTTACTATACAAAAGGCAATCCCTGGCGTATTTAAAATTTGCGACAGTAAAAAATTATTTTTTGAATAATTTACTATACAAAAGGCAATCCCTGGCGTAATTATAATTTGCGACAGTAAAAAATTATTTTTTGAATAATTTACTATAGAAAAGGCAATCCCTGGCGTAATTAAAATTTGCGACAGTAAAAAATTATTTTTTGCAAAATTTACTATACAAAAGGCAATCCCTGGCGTAATTAAAATTTGCAACAGTAACAAATTATTTTTTGAATAATTTACTATAGAAAAGGCAATCCCTGGCGTAATTAAAATTTGCCACAGTAAACAATTATTTTTTGAATAATTTACTATAGAAAAGGCAATTCCTGGCGTATTTAAAATTTGCAACAGTAAAAAATTATTTTTTGAATAATTTACTATAGAAAAGGCAATCCCTGGCGTAATTAAAATTTGCGACAGTAAACAATAATTTTTTGAATAATTTACTATAGAAAAGGCAATCCCTGGCGTAATTAAAATTTGCAACAGTAAAAAATTATTTTTTGAATAATTTACTATAGAAAAGGCAATCCCTGGCGTAATTAAAATTTGCGACAGTAAGCAATTATTTTTTTGAATAATTTACTATACAAAAGGCAATCCCTGGCGTAATTATAATTTGCGACAGTAAAAAATTATTTTTTGAATAATTTACTATAGAAAAGGCAATCCCTGGCGTAATTATAATTTGCGACAGTAAAAAATTATTTTTTGAATAATTTACTATACAAAAGGCAATCCCTGGCGTAATTATAATTTGCGACAGTAAAAAATTATTTTTTGAATAATTTACTATAGAAAAGGCAATCCCTGGCGTAATTAAAATTTGCGACACTAAACAATTATTTTTTGAATAATTTACTATAGAAAAGGCAATCCCTGGCGTAATTATAATTTGCGACAGTAAAAAATTATTTTTTGAATAATTTACTATACAAAAGGCAATCCCTGGCGTAATTATAATTTGCGACAGTAAAAAATTATTTTTTGAATAATTTACTATAGAAAAGCCAATCCCTGGCGTAATTAAAATTTGCGACAGTAAAAAATTATTTTTTGCAAAATTTACTATACAAAAGGCAATCCCTGGCGTAATTAAAATTTGCAACAGTAAAAAATTATTTTTTGAATAATTTACTATAGAAAAGGCAATCCCTGGCGTAATTAAAATTTGCCACAGTAAACAATTATTTTTTGAATAATTTACTATAGAAAAGGCAATTCCTGGCGTATTTAAAATTTGCAACAGTAAAAAATTATTTTTTGAATAATTTACTATAGAAAAGGCAATCCCTGGCGTAATTAAAATTTGCGACAGTAAACAATAATTTTTTGAATAATTTACTATAGAAAAGGCAATCCCTGGCGTAATTAAAATTTGCAACAGTAAAAAATTATTTTTTGAATAATTTACTATAGAAAAGGCAATCCCTGGCGTAATTAAAATTTGCGACAGTAAGCAATTATTTTTTTGAATAATTTACTATACAAAAGGCAATCCCTGGCGTAATTATAATTTGCGACAGTAAAAAATTATTTTTTGAATAATTTACTATAGAAAAGGCAATCCCTGGCGTAATTATAATTTGCGACAGTAAAAAATTATTTTTTGAATAATTTACTATACAAAAGGCAATCCCTGGCGTAATTATAATTTGCGACAGTAAAAAATTATTTTTTGAATAATTTACTATAGAAAAGGCAATCCCTGGCGTAATTAAAATTTGCGACACTAAACAATTATTTTTTGAATAATTTACTATAGAAAAGGCAATCCCTGGCGTAATTATAATTTGCGACAGTAAAAAATTATTTTTTGAATAATTTACTATACAAAAGGCAATCCCTGGCGTAATTATAATTTGCGACAGTAAAAAATTATTTTTTGAATAATTTACTATAGAAAAGGCAATCCCTGGCGTAATTAAAATTTGCGACACTAAACAATTATTTTTAGCAAAATTTACTATACAAAAGGCAATCCCTGGCGTATTTAAAATTTGCAACAGTAAAAAATTATTTTTTGAATAATTTACAATAGAAAAGGCAATCCCTGGCGTAATTATAATTTGCGACAGTAAAAAATTATTTTTTGAATAATTTACTATAGAAAAGGCAATCCCTGGCGTAATTAAAATTTGCGACAGTAAAAAATGAATTTTTGAATAATTTACTATAGAAAAGGCAATCCCTGGCGTAATTAAAATTTGCAACAGTAAAAAATTATTTTTTGAATAATTTAAAATACAAAAGGCAATCCCTGGCGTAATTATAATGTGCGACAGTAAAAAATTATTTTTTGAATAATTTACTATAGAAAAGGCAATCCCTGGCGTAATTATAATTTGCGACAGTAAAAAATTATTTTTTGAATAATTTACTATAGAAAAGGCAATCCCTGGCGTAATTAAAATTTGCGACACTGAACAATTATTTTTTGCAAAATTTACTATACAAAAGGCAATCCCTGGCGTAATTAAAATTTGCGACAGTAAAAAATTATTTTTTGAATAATTTACTATAGAAAAGGCAATCCCTGGCGTAATTATAATTTGCGACAGTAAAAAATAATTTTTTGAATAATTTACTATACAAAAGGCAATCCCTGGCGTAATTATAATTTGCGACAGTAAAAAATTATTTTTTGAATAATTTACTATAGAAAAGGCAATCCCTGGCGTAATTATAATTTGCGACAGTAAAAAATTATTTTTTGAATAATTTACTATACAAAAGGCAATCCCTGGCGTAATTATAATTTGCGACAGTAAAAAATTATTTTTTGAATAATTTACTATAGAAAAGGCAATCCCTGGCGTAATTAAAATTTGCGACACTAAACAATTATTTTGTGCAAAATTTACTATACAAAAGGCAATCCCTGGCGTATTTAAAATTTGCAACAGTAAAAAATTAATTTTTGAATAATTTACTATAGAAAAGGCAATCCCTGGCGTAATTATAATTTGCGACAGTAAAAAATTATTTTTTGAATAATTTACTATAGAAAAGGCAATCCCTGGCGTAGTTAAAATTTGCGACAGTAAAAAATGAATTTTTGAATAATTTACTATAGAAAAGGCAATCCCTGGCGTAATTAAAATTTGCAACAGTAAAAAATTATTTTTTGAATAATTTAATATACAAAAGGCAATCCCTGGCGTAATTATAATGTGCGACAGTAAAAAATTATTTTTTGAATAATTTACTATAGAAAAGGCAATCCCTGGCGTAATTATAATTTGCGACAGTAAAAAATTATTTTTTGAATAATTTACTATAGAAAAGGCAATCCCTGGCGTAATTAAAATTTGCGACACTGAACAATTATTTTTTGCAAAATTTACTATACAAAAGGCAATCCCTGGCGTAATTAAAATTTGCGACAGTAAAAAATTATTTTTTGAATAATTTACTATACAAAAGGCAATCCCTGGCGTAATTAAAATTTGAGACAGTATAAAATTATTTTTTGAATAATTTACTATAGAAAAGGCAATTCCTGGCGTAATTAAAATTTGCGACACTAAACAATTATTTTTTGCAAAGTTTACTATACAAAAGGCAATCCCTGGCGTAATTAAAATTTGCGACAGTAAAAAATGAATTTTTGAATAATTTACTATAGAAAAGTAATCCCTGGCGTAATTAAAATTTGCGACACTAAACAATTATTTTTTGCAAAATTTACTATAGAAAAGACAATCCCTGGCGTAATTAAAATTTGAGAGAGTATAAAATTAATTTTTGAATAATTTACTATAGAAAAGGCAATCCCTGGCGTAATTATAATTTGCGACAGTAAAAAATTATTTTTTGCAAAATTTACTATAGAAAAGGCAATCCCTGGCGTAATTATAATTTGCGACAGTATAAAATTATTTTTTGAATAATTTACTATAGAAAAGGCAAACCCTGGCGTAATTAAAATTTGCGACAGTAAAAAATGAATTTTTTGAATAATTTACTATACAAAAGGCAATCCCTGGCGTAATTATAATTTGCGACAGTAAAAAATTATTTTTTGAATAATTTACTATAGAAAAGGCAATCCCTGGCGTAATTATAATTTGCGACAGTAAAAAATTATTTTTTGAATAATTTACTATACAAAAGGCAATCCCTGGCGTAATTATAATTTGCGACAGTAAAAAATTATTTTTTGAATAATTTACTATAGAAAAGGCAATCCCTGGCGTAATTAAAATTTGCGACACTAAACAATTATTTTTTGAATAATTTACTATAGAAAAGGCAATCCCTGGCGTAATTATAATTTGCGACAGTAAAAAATTATTTTTTGAATAATTTACTATACAAAAGGCAATTCCTGGCGTAATTATAATTTGCGACAGTAAAAAATGAATTTTTGAATAATTTACTATAGAAAAGGCAATCCCTGGCGTAATTAAAATTTGAGACAGTAAAAAATTATTTTTTGAATAATTTACTATAGAAAAGGCAATCCCTGGCGTAATTAAAATTTGCGACACTAAACAATTATTTTTTGAATAATTTACTATAGAAAAGGCAATCCCTGGCGTAATTATAATTTGCGACAGTAAAAAATTATTTTTTGAATAATTTACTATACAAAAGGCAATTCCTGGCGTAATTATAATTTGCGACAGTAAAAAATGAATTTTTGAATAATTTACTATAGAAAAGGCAATCCCTGGCGTAATTAAAATTTGAGACAGTAAAAAATTATTTTTTGAATAATTTACTATACAAAAGGCAATCCCTGGCGTAATTAAAATTTGCAACAGTAAAAAATGAATTTTTTGAATAATTTACTATAGAAAAGGCAATCCCTGGCGTAATTAAAATTTGAGACAGTAAAAATTTAATTTTTGCAAAATTTACTATAGAAAAGGCAATCCCTGGCGTAATTAAAATTTGCGACAGAAAAAATTATTTTTTGAATAATTTACCATAGAAAAGGCAATCCCTGGCGTAATTAAAATTTGCAACAGTAAAAAATTATTTTTTGAATAATTTACTATACAAAAGGCAATCCCTGGCGTAATTATAATTTGCGACAGTAAAAAATTATTTTTTGAATAATTTACTATACAAAAGGCAATCCCTGGCGTAATTAAAATTTACAACAGTAAACAATTATTTTTTGAATAATTTACTATACAAAAGGCAATCCCTGGCGTAATTATAATTTGCGACAGTAAAAAATGAATTTTTTGAATAATTTACTATAGAAAAGGCAATCCCTGGCGTAATTAAAATTTGTGACAGAAAAAATTATTTTTTGAATAATTTACTATAGAAAAGTCAATCCCTGGCGTATTTAAAATTTGCGACAGTAAAAAATTATTTTTTGAATAATTTACTATACAAAAGGCAATCCCTGGCGTATTTAAAATTTGCGACAGTAAAAAATTATTTTTTGAATAATTTACTATACAAAAGGCAATCCCTGGCGTAATTATAATTTGCGACAGTAAAAAATTATTTTTTGAATAATTTACTATAGAAAAGGCAATCCCTGGCGTAATTAAAATTTGCGACAGTAAAAAATTATTTTTTGCAAAATTTACTATACAAAAGGCAATCCCTGGCGTAATTAAAATTTGCAACAGTAAAAAATTATTTTTTGAATAATTTACTATAGAAAAGGCAATCCCTGGCGTAATTAAAATTTGCCACAGTAAACAATTTTTTTTTGAATAATTTACTATAGAAAAGGCAATCCCTGGCGTATTTAAAATTTGCAACAGTAAAAAATTATTTTTTGAATAATTTACTATAGAAAAGGCAATCCCTGGCGTAATTAAAATTTGCGACAGTAAACAATTATTTTTTGAATAATTTACTATAGAAAAGGCAATCCCTGGCGTAATTAAAATTTGCAACAGTAAAAAATTATTTTTTGAATAATTTACTATAGAAAAGGCAATCCCTGGCGTAATTAAAATTTGCGACAGTAAGCAATTATTTTTTTGAATAATTTACTATACAAAAGGCAATCCCTGGCGTAATTATAATTTGCGACAGTAAAAAATTATTTTTTGAATAATTTACTATAGAAAAGGCAATCCCTGGCGTAATTATAATTTGCGAGAGTAAAAAATTATGTTTTGAATAATTTACTATACAAAAGGCAATCCCTGGCGTAATTATAATTTGCGACAGTAAAAAATTATTTTTTGAATAATTTACTATAGAAAAGGCAATCCCTGGCGTAATTAAAATTTGCGACACTAAACAATTATATTTTGAATAATTTACTATAGAAAAGGCAATCCCTGGCGTAATTATAATTTGCGACAGTAAAAAATTATTTTTTGAATAATTTACTATACAAAAGGCAATCCCTGGCGTAATTATAATTTGCGACAGTAAAAAATTATTTTTTGAATAATTTACTATAGAAAAGGCAATCCCTGGCGTAATTAAAATTTGCGACACTAAACAATTATTTTTAGCAAAATTTACTATACAAAAGGCAATCCCTGGCGTATTTAAAATTTGCAACAGTAAAAAATTATTTTTTGAATAATTTACAATAGAAAAGGCAATCCCTGGCGTAATTATAATTTGCGACAGTAAAAAATTATTTTTTGAATAATTTACTATAGAAAAGGCAATCCCTGGCGTAATCAAAATTTGCGACAGTAAAAAATGAATTTTTGAATAATTTACTATAGAAAAGGCAATCCCTGGCGTAATTAAAATTTGCAACAGTAAAAAATTATTTTTTGAATAATTTAATATACAAAAGGCAATCCCTGGCGTAATTATAATGTGCGACAGTAAAAAATTATTTTTTGAATAATTTACTATAGAAACGGCAATCCCTGGCGTAATTATAATTTGCGACAGTAAAAAATTATTTTTTGAATAATTTACTATAGAAAAGGCAATCCCTGGCGTAATTAAAATTTGCGACACTGAACAATTATTTTTTGCAAAATTTACTATACAAAAGGCAATCCCTGGCGTAATTAAAATTTGCGACAGTAAAAAATTATTTTTTGAATAATTTACTATAGAAAAGGCAATCCCTGGCGTAATTATAATTTGCGACAGTAAAAAATTATTTTTTGAATAATTTACTATACAAAAGGCAATCCCTGGCGTAATTATAATTTGCGACAGTAAAAAATTATTTTTTGAATAATTTACTATAGAAAAGGCAATCCCTGGCGTAATTATAATTTGCGACAGTAAAAAATTATTTTTTGAATAATTTACTATACAAAAGGCAATCCCTGGCGTAATTATAATTTGCGACAGTAAAAAATTATTTTTTGAATAATTTACTATAGAAAAGGCAATCCCTGGCGTAATTAAAATTTGCGACACTAAACAATTATTTTGTGCAAAATTTACTATACAAAAGGCAATCCCTGGCGTATTTAAAATTTGCAACAGTAAAAAATTAATTTTTGAATAATTTACTATAGAAAAGGCAATCCCTGGCGTAATTATAATTTGCGACAGTAAAAAATTATTGTTTGAATAATTTACTATAGAAAAGGCAATCCCTGGCGTAGTTAAAATTTGCGACAGTAAAAAATGAATTTTTGAATAATTTACTATAGAAAAGGCAATCCCTGGCGTAATTAAAATTTGCAACAGTAAAAAATTATTTTTTGAATAATTTAATATACAAAAGGCAATCCCTGGCGTAATTATAATGTGCGACAGTAAAAAATTATTTTTTGAATAATTTACTATAGAAAAGGCAATCCCTGGCGTAATTATAATTTGCGACAGTAAAAAATTATTTTTTGAATAATTTACTATAGAAAAGGCAATCCCTGGCGTAATTAAAATTTGAGACAGTATAAAATTATTTTTTGAATAATTTACTATAGAAAAGGCAATTCCTGGCGTAATTAAAATTTGCGACACTAAACAATTATTTTTTGCAAAGTTTACTATACAAAAGGCAATCCCTGGCGTAATTAAAATTTGCGACAGTAAAAAATGAATTTTTGAATAATTTACTATAGAAAAGGCAATCCCTGGCGTAATTAAAATTTGCGACACTAAACAATTATTTTTTGCAAAATTTACTATAGAAAAGACAATCCCTGGCGTAATTAAAATTTGAGAGAGTATAAAATTAATTTTTGAATAATTTACTATAGAAAAGGCAATCCCTGGCGTAATTATAATTTGCGACAGTAAAAAATTATTTTTTGCAAAATTTACTATAGAAAAGGCAATACCTGGCGTAATTAAAATTTGAGACTGTAAAAAATTATTTTTTGCAAAATTTACTATAGAAAAGGCAATCCCTGGCGTATTTAAAATTTGCGACAGTAAAAAATTATTTTTTGAATAATTTACTATAGAAAAGGCAATCCCTGGCGTAATTAAAATTTGCGACAGTATAAAATTATTTTTTGAATAATTTACTATAGAAAAGGCAATCCCTGGCGTATTTAAAATTTGCGACAGTAAAAAATTATTTTTTGAATAATTTACTATAGAAAAGGCAATCCCTCGCGTAATTAAAATTTGCGACAGAAAAAAATTATTTTTTGAATAATTTACTATACAAAAGGCAATCCCTGGCGTAATTAAAATTTGAGACAGTATAAAATTATTTTTTGAATAATTTACTATAGAAAAGGCAATCCCTGGCGTAATTAAAATTTGCGACACTAAACAATTATTTTTTGAATAATTTACTATAGAAAAGGCAATCCCTGGCGTAATTATAATTTGCGACAGTAAAAAATAATTTTTTGAATAATTTACTATACAAAAGGCAATCCCTGGCGTAATTATAATTTGCGACAGTAAAAAATTATTTTTTGAATAATTTACTATAGAAAGGCAATCCCTGGCGTATTTAAAATTTGCAACAGTAAACAATTATTTTTTGAATAATTTACTATAGAAAAGGCAATCCCTGGCGTAATTATAATTTGCGACAGTAAAAAATTATTTTTTGAATAATTTACTATAGAAAGGCAATCCCTGGCGTATTTAAAATTTGCAACAGTAAAAAATTATTTTTTGCAAAATTTACTATAGAAAAGGCAATCCCTGGCGTAATTAAAATTTGCAACAGTAAAAAATTATTTTTTGAATAATTTACTATAGAAAAGGCAATCCCTGGCGTAATTAAAATTTGCGACAGAAAAAAATGAATTTTTGAATAATTTACTATAGAAAAGGCAATCCCTGGCGTAATTAAAATTTGAGACAGTAAAAAATGAATTTTTGAATTATTTACTATAGAAAAGGCAATCCCTGGCGTAATTAAAATTTGAGACACTAAACAATTATTTTTTGCAAAATTTACTATAGAAAAGGCAATCCCTGGCGTAATTAAAATTTGCGACAGTAAAAAATTATTTTTTGAATAATTTACTATACAAAAGGCAATCCCTGGCGTAATTAAAATTTGCAACAGTAAAAAATTATTTTTTGAATAATTTACTATAGAAAAGGCAATCCCTGGCGTAATTAAAATTTGAGACAGTAAAAAATTATTTTTTGCAAAATTTACTATAGAAAAGGCAATCCCTGGCGTAATTATAATTTGCGACACTATAAAATTATTTTTTGAATAATTTACTATACAAAAGGCAATCCCTGGCGTAATTATAATTTGCGACAGTAAAAAATTATTTTTTGCAAAATTTACTATAGAAAAGGCAATCCCTGGCGTAATTAAAATTTGCGACAGTATAAAATTATTTTTTGAATAATTTACTATAGAAAAGGCAATCCCTGGCGTAATTAAAATTTGCGACACTAAACAATTAGTTTTTGAATAATTTACTATACAAAAGGCAATCCCTGGCGTAATTATAATTTGCGACAGTATAAAATTATTTTTTGAATAATTTACTATACAAAAGGCAATCCCTGGCGTAATTATAATTTGCGACAGTAAAAAATTATTTTTTGAATAATTTACTATAGAAAAGGCAATGAATTTTTTGAATAATTTACTATACAAAAGGCAATCCCTGGCGTAATTAAAATTTGCAACAGTAAACAATTATTTTTTGAATAATTTACTATACAAAAGGCAATCCCTGGCGTAATTATAACTTGCGAGAGTAAAAAATTAATTTTTGCAACATTTACAATAGAAAAGGCAATCCCTGGCGTAATTAAAATTTGAGACAGAAAAAAATTATTTTTTGAATAATTTACTATAGAAAAGGCAATCCCTGGCGTAATTAAAATTTGCGACAGTAAAAAATGAATTTTTGAATAATTTACTATAGAAAAGGCAATCCCTGGCGTAATTAAGATTTGCGACACTAAACAATTATTTTTTGCAAAAGTTACTATACAAAAGGCAATCCCTGGCGTATTTAAAATTTGCAAGAGTAAAAAATGAATTTTTGCAACATTTACTATAGAAAAGGCAATCCCTGGCGTAATTAAAATTTGCGACAGTAAAAAATTAATTTTTGCAAAATTTACTATAGAAAAGGCAATCCCTGGCGTAGTTAAAATTTGCGACAGTAAAAAATGAATTTTTGAATAATTTACTATAGAAAAGGCAATCCCTGGCGTAATTAAAATTTGAGACAGTAAAAAATTATTTTTTGAATAATTTACTATACAAAAGGCAATCCCTGGCGTAATTAAAATTTGCGACAGTAAAAAATTATTTTTTGAATAATTTACTATACAAAAGGCAATCCCTGGCGTAATTAAAATTTGCAACAGTAAACAATTATTTTTTGAATAATTTACTATACAAAAGGCAATCCCTGGCGTAATTATAATTTGCGACAGTAAAAAATTATTTTTTGAATAATTTACTATAGAAAAGGCAATCCCTGGCGTAATTAAAATTTGTGACAGAAAAAAATTAATTTTTGAATAATTTACTATAGAAAAGGCAATCCTTGGCGTAATTATAATTTGCGACAGTAAAACATTAATTTTTGCAACATTTACTATAGAAAAGGCAATCCCTGGCGTAATTAAAATTTGAGACAGTAAAAAATTATTTTTTGCAAAATTTACTATAGAAAAGGCAATCCCTGGCGTAATTAAAATTTGAGACAGTATAAAATTAATTTTTGAATAATTTACTATACAAAAGGCAATCCCTGGCGTAATTATAATTTGCGACAGTAAAAAATTATTTTTTGAATAATTTACTATAGAAAAGGCAATCCCTGGCGTATTTAAAATTTGCGACAGTAAAAAATTATTTTTTGAATAATTTACTATACAAAAGGCAATCCCTGGAGTAATTAAAATTTGAGACAGTATAAAATTAATTTTTGAATAATTTACTATAGAAAAGGCAATCCCTGGCGTAATTAAAATTTGAGACAGTATAAAATTAATTTTTGAATAATTTACTATAGAAAAGGCAATCCCTGGCGTAATTAAAATTTGCAACAGTAAAAAATTATTTTTTGCAAAATTTACTATAGAAAAGGCAATCCCTGGCGTAATTAAAATTTGAGACAGTAAAAAATTATTTTTTGCAAAATTTACTATAGAAAAGGCAATCCCTGGCGTATTTAAAATTTGCGACAGTAAAAAATTATTTTTTGAATAATTTACTATAGAAAAGGCAATCCCTGGCGTAATTAAAATTTGAGACACTAAACAATTATTTTTTGCAAAATTTACTATAGAAAAGGCAATCCCTGGCGTAATTAAAATTTGCGACAGTAAAAAATTATTTTTTGAATAATTTACTATACAAAAGGCAATCCCTGGCGTAATTAAAATTTGCAACAGTAAAAAATTATTTTTTGAATAATTTACTATAGAAAAGGCAATCCCTGGCGTAATTAAAATTTGAGACAGTAAAAAATTATTTTTTGCAAAATTTACTATAGAAAAGGCAACCCATGCCGTAATTATAATTTGCGACACTATAAAATTATTTTTTGAATAATTTACTATACAAAAGGCAATCCCTGGCGTAATTATAATTTGCGACAGTAAAAAATTATTTTTGCAAAATTTACTATAGAAAAGGCAATCCCTGGCGTAATTAAAATTTGCGACAGTATAAAATTATTTTTTGAATAATTTACTATAGAAAAGGCAATCCCTGGCGTAATTAAAATTTGCGACACTAAACAATTAGTTTTTGAATAATTTACTATACAATAGGCAATCCCTGGCGTAATTATAATTTGCGACAGTATAAAATTATTTTTTGAATAATTTACTATACAAAAGGCAATCCCTGGCGTAATTATAATTTGCGACAGTAAAAAATTATTTTTTGAATAATTTACTATAGAAAAGGCTATCCCTGGCGCATTTAAAATTTGCGACAGTAAAAAATTATTTTTTGAATAATTTACTATACAAAAGGCAATCCCTGGCGTAATTAAAATTTGAGACAGTAAAAAATGAATTTTTGAATAATTTACTATAGAAAAGGCAATCCCTGGCGTAATTAAAATTTGAGACAGTATAAAATTAATTTTTGAATAATTTACTATAGAAAAGGCAATCCCTGGCGTAATTAAAATTTGCAACAGTAAAAAATTATTTTTTGCAAAATTTACTATAGAAAAGGCAATCCCTGGCGTAATTAAAATTTGAGACTGTAAAAAATTATTTTTTGCAAAATTTACTATAGAAAAGGCAATCCCTGGCGTATTTAAAATTTGCGACAGTAAAAAATTATTTTTTGAATAATTTACTATAGAAAAGGCAATCCCTGGCGTATTTAAAATTTGCAACAGTAAAAAATTATTTTTTGCAAAATTTACTATAGAAAAGGCAATCCCTGGCGTAATTAAAATTTGCAACAGTAAAAAATTATTTTTTGAATAATTTACTATAGAAAAGGCAATCCCTGGCGTAATTAAAATTTGCGACAGAAAAAAATTATTTTTTGAATAATTTACTATAGAAAAGGCAATCCCTGGCGTATTTAAAATTTGCGACAGTAAAAAATTATTTTTTGAATAATTTACTATAGAAAAGGCAATCCCTGGCGTAATTAAAATTTGCGACAGTAAAAAATGAATTTTTGAATAATTTACTATAGAAAAGGCAATCCCTGGCGTAATTAAAATTTGCGACACTAAACAATTATTTTTTGCAAAATTTACTATAGAAAAGGCAATCCCTGGCGTAATTAAAATTTGAGACAGTAAAAGATTATTTTTTGCACAATTTACTATAGAAAAGGCAATCCCTGGCGTAATTAAAATTTGCGACAATAAAAAATTAATTTTTGAATAATTTACTATAGAAAAGGCAATCCCTGGCGTAATTAAAATTTGCAACAGTTAAAAATTATTTTTTGAATAATTTACTATAGAAAAGGCAATCCCTGGCGTAATTAAAATTTGCAACAGTATAAAATTATTTTTTGAATAATTTACTATAGAAAAGGCAATACCCGGCGTATTTAAAATTTGCGACAGTAAAAAATGAATTTTTTGAATAATTTACTATACAAAAGGCAATCCCTGGCGTAATTAAAATTTGCAACAGTAAACAATTATTTTTTGAATAATTTACTATACAAAAGGCAATCCCTGGCGTAATTATAATTTGCGACAGTAAAAAATTAATTTTTGCAACATTTACCATAGAAAAGGCAATCCCTGGCGTAATTAAAATTTGAGTCAGAAAAAAATTATTTTTTGAATAATTTACTATAGAAAAGGCAATCCCTGGCGTATTTAAAATTTGCGACAGTAAAAAATTATTTTTTGAATAATTTACTATAGAAAAGGCAATCACTGGCGTAATTAAAATTTCCGACAATAAAAAAATCATTTTTGAATAATTTACTATAGAAAAGGCAATCCCTGGCGTAATTAAAATTTGAGACAGTAAAAAATTATTTTTTGAATAATTTACTATAGAAAAGGGAATCCCTGGCGTAATTAAAATTTGCAACAGTATAAAATTATTTTTTGAATAATTTACTATAGAAAAGGCAAACCCTGGCGTAATTAAAATTTGCGACAGTAAAAAATGAATTTTTTGAATAATTTACTATACAAAAGGCAATCCCTGGCGTAATTAAAATTTGCAACAGTAAACAATTATTTTTTGAATAATTTACTATACAAAAGGCAATCCCTGGCGTAATTATAATTTGCGAAAGTAAAAAATTAATTTTTGCAACATTTACAATAGAAAAGGCAATCCCTGGCGTAATTAAAATTTGAGACAGAAAAAAATTATTTTTTGAATAATTTACTATAGAAAAGGCAATCCCTGGCTTATTTAAAATTTGCGACAGTAAAAAATTATTTTTTGAATAATTTACTATAGAAAAGGCAATCCCTGGCGTAATTAAAATTTGCGACATTAAAAAATGAATTTTTGAATAATTTACTATAGAAAAGGCAATCCCTGGCGTAATTAAAATTTGCGACACTAAACAATTATTTTTTGCAAAATTTACTATACAAAAGGCAATCCCTGGCGTATTTAAAATTTGCAACAGTAAAAAATTATTTTTTGAATAATTTACTATAGAAAAGGCAATCCCTGGCGTAATTATAATTTGCGACACTAAACAATTATTTTTTGAATAATTTACTATAGAAAAGGCAATCCCTGGCGTAATTAAAATTTGCGGCAGTAAAAAATTATTTTTTGAGTAATTTACTATAGAAAAGGCAATCCCTGGCGTAATTAAAATTTGAGACAGTAAAAAATTAATTTTTGAATAATTTACTATACAAAAGGCAATCCCTGGCGTAATTAAAATTTGCAACAGTAAAAAATGAATTTTTTGAATAATTTACTATAGAAAAGGCAATCCCTGGCGTAATTAAAATTTGAGACAGTAAAAATTTAATTTTTGCAAAATTTACTATAGAAAAGGCAATCCCTGGCGTAATTAAAATTTGCGACAGAAAAAATTATTTTTTGAATAATTTACTATAGAAAAGGCAATCCCTGGCGTAATTAAAATTTGCAACAGTAAAAAATTATTTTTTGAATAATTTACTATACAAAAGGCAATCCCTGGCGTAATTATAATTTGCGACAGTAAAAAATTATTTTTTGAATAATTTACTATACAAAAGGCAATCCCTGGCGTAATTAAAATTTACAACAGTAAACAATTATTTTTTGAATAATTTACTATACAAAAGGCAATCCCTGGCGTAATTATAATTTGCGACAGTAAAAAATGAATTTTTTGAATAATTTACTATAGAAAAGGCAATCCCTGGCGTAATTAAAATTTGTGACAGAAAAAATTATTTTTTGAATAATTTACTATAGAAAAGTCAATCCCTGGCGTATTTAAAATTTGCGACAGTAAAAAATTATTTTTTGAATAATTTACTATACAAAAGGCAATCCCTGGCGTATTTAAAATTTGCGACAGTAAAAAATTATTTTTTGAATAATTTACTATACAAAAGGCAATCCCTGGCGTAATTATAATTTGCGACAGTAAAAAATTATTTTTTGAATAATTTACTATAGAAAAGGCAATCCCTGGCGTAATTAAAATTTGCGACAGTGAACAATTATTTTTTGAATAATTTACTATAGAAAAGGCAATCCCTGGCGTAATTAAAATTTGCAACAGTAAAAAATTATTTTTTGAATAATTTACTATAGAAAAGGCAATCCCTGGCGTAATTAAAATTTGCGACAGTAAGCAATTATTTTTTTGAATAATTTACTATACAAAAGGCAATCCCTGGCGTAATTATAATTTGCGACAGTAAAAAATTATTTTTTGAATAATTTACTATAGAAAAGGCAATCCCTGGCGTAATTATAATTTGCGACAGTAAAAAATTATTTTTTGAATAATTTACTATACAAAAGGCAATCCCTGGCGTAATTATAATTTGCGACAGTAAAAAATTATTTTTTGAATAATTTACTATAGAAAAGGCAATCCCTGGCGTAATTAAAATTTGCGACACTAAACAATTATTTTTTGAATAATTTACTATAGAAAAGGCAGTCCCTGTCGTAATTATAATTTGCGACAGTAAAAAATTATTTTTTGAATAATTTACTATACAAAAAGCAATCCCTGGCGTAATTATAATTTGCGACAGTAAAAAATTATTTTTTGAATAATTTACTATAGAAAAGGCAATCCCTGGCGTAATTAAAATTTGCGACACTAAACAATTATTTTTTGCAAAATTTACTATACAAAAGGCAATCCCTGGCGTATTTAAAATTTGCAACAGTAAAAAATTATTTTTTGAATAATTTACTATAGAAAAGGCAATCCCTGGCGTAATTATAATTTGCGACAGTAAAAAATTATTTTTTGAATAATTTACTATAGAAAAGGCCATCCCTGGCGTAATTAAAATTTGCGACAGTAAAAAATGAATTTTTGAATAATTTACTATAGAAAAGGCAATCCCTGGCGTAATTAAAATTTGCAACAGTAAAAAATTATTTTTTGAATAATTTAATATACAAAAGGCAATCCCTGGCGTAATTATAATGTGCGACAGTAAAAAATTATTTTTTGAATAATTTACTATAGAAAAGGCAATCCCTGGCGTAATTATAATTTGCGACAGTAAAAAATTATTTTTTGAATAATTTACTATAGAAAAGGCAATCCCTGGCGTAATTAAAATTTGCGACACTGAACAATTATTTTTTGCAAAATTTACTATACAAAAGGCAATCCCTGGCGTAATTAAAATTTGCGACAGTAAAAAATTATTTTTTGAATAATTTACTATAGAAAAGGCAATCCCTGGCGTAATTATAATTTGCGACAGTAAAAAATTATTTTTTGAATAATTTACTATACAAAAGGCAATCCGTGGCGTAATTATAATTTGCGACAGTAAAAAATTATTTTTTGAATAATTTACTATAGAAAAGGCAATCCCTGGCGTAATTAAAATTTGCGACACTAAACAATTATTTTTTGCAAAATTTACTATACAAAAGGCAATCCCTGGCGTATTTAAAATTTGCAACAGTAAAAAATTAATTGTTGAATAATTTACTATAGAAAAGGCAATCCCTGGCGTAATTATAATTTGCGACAGTAAAAAATTATTTTTTGAATAATTTACTATACAAAAGGCAATCCCTGGCGTAATTATAATTTGCGACAGTAAAAAATTATTTTTTGAATAATTTACTATAGAAAAGGCAATCCCTGGCGTAATTAAAATTTGCTACACTAAACAATTATTTTTTGCAAAATTTACTATACAAAAGGCAATCCCTGGCGTATTTAAAATTTGCAACAGTAAAAAATTATTTTTTGAATAATTTACTATAGAAAAGGCAATCCCTGGCGTAATTATAATTTGCGACAGTAAAAAATTATTTTTTGAATAATTTACTATAGAAAAGGCAATCCCTGGCGTAATTAAAATTTGCGACAGTAAAAAATGAATTTTTGAATAATTTACTATAGAAAAGGCAATCCCTGGCGTAATTAAAATTTGCAACAGTAAAAAATTATTTTTTGAATAATTTAATATACAAAAGGCAATCCCTGGCGTAATTATAATGTGCGACAGTAAAAAATTATTTTTTGAATAATTTACTATAGAAAAGGCAATCCCTGGCGTAATTATAATTTGCGACAGTAAAAAATTATTTTTTGAATAATTTACTATAGAAAAGGCAATCCCTGGCGTAATTAAAATTTGCGACACTGAACAATTATTTTTTGCAAAATTTACTATACAAAAGGCAATCCCTGGCGTAATTAAAATTTGCGACAGTAAAAAATTATTTTTTGAATAATTTACTATACAAAAGGCAATCCCTGGCGTAATTAAAATTTGAGACAGTATAAAATTATTTTTTGAATAATTTACTATAGAAAAGGCAATCCCTGGCGTAATTAAAATTTGCGACACTAAACAATTATTTTTTGCAAAGTTTACTATACAAAAGGCAATCCCTGGCGTAATTAAAATTTGCGACAGTAAAAAATGAATTTTTGAATAATTTACTATAGAAAAGGCAATCCCTGGCGTAATTAAAATTTGCGACACTAAACAATTATTTTTTGCAAAATTTACTATAGAAAAGACAATCCCTGGCGTAATTAAAATTTGAGAGAGTATAAAATTAATTTTTGAATAATTTACTATAGAAAAGGCAATCCCTGGCGTAATTATAATTTGCGACAGTAAAAAATTATTTTTTGCAAAATTTACTATAGAAAAGGCAATCCCTGGCGTAATTAAAATTTGAGACACTAAACAATTATTTTTTGCAAAATTTACTATAGAAAAGGCAATCCCTGGCGTAATTAAAATTTGAGACAGTAAAAAATGAATTTTTGAATAATTTACTATAGAAAAGGCAATCCCTGGCGTAATTAAAATTTGCGACAGTATAAAATTATTTTTTTAATAATTTACTATAGAAAAGGCAATCCCTGGCGTATTTAAAATTTGCGACAGTAAAAAATTATTTTTTGAATAATTTACTATAGAAAAGGCAATCCCTGGCGTAATTAAAATTTGCGACAGAAAAAAATTATTTTTTGAATAATTTACTATACAAAAGGCAATCCCTGGCGTAATTAAAATTTGAGACAGTATAAAATTATTTTTTGAATAATTTACTATAGAAAAGGCAATCCCTTGCGTAATTAAAATTTGCGACACTAAACAATTATTTTTTGAATAATTTACTATAGAAAAGGCAATCCCTGGCGTAATTATAATTTGCGACAGTAAAAAATAATTTTTTGAATAATTTACTATACAAAAGGCAATCCCTGGCGTAATTATAATTTGCGACAGTAAAAAATTATTTTTTGAATAATTTACTATAGAAAAGGCAATCCCTGGCGTAATTAAAATTTGCGACACTAAACAATTATTTTTTGCAAAATTTACTATACAAAAGGCAATCCCTGGCGTATTTAAAATTTGCAACAGTAAAAAATTATTTTTTGAATAATTTACTATAGAAAAGGCAATCCCTGGCGTAATTATAATTTGCGACAGTAAAAAATTATTTTTTGAATAATTTACTATAGAAAAGGCAATCCCTGGCGTAATTAAAATTTGCGACAGTAAAAAATGAATTTTTGAATAATTTACTATAGAAAAGGCAATCCCTGGCGTAATTAAAATTTGCAACAGTAAAAAATTATTTTTTGAATAATTTAATATACAAAAGGCAATCCCTGGCGTAATTATAATGTGCGACAGTAAAAAATTATTTTTGGATAATTTACTATAGAAAAGGCAATCCCTGGCGTAATTATAATTTGCGACAGTAAAAAATTATTTTTTGAATAATTTACTATTGAAAAGGCAATCCCTGGCGTAATTAAAATTTGCGACACTGAACAATTATTTTTTGCAAAATTTACTATAAAAAAGGCAATCCCTGGCGTAATTAAAATTTGAGACAGTAAAAAATGAATTTTTGAATAATTTACTATAGAAAAGGCAATCCCTGGCGTAATTAAAATTTGCGACAGTATAAAATTATTTTTTGAATAATTTACTATTGAAAAGGCAATCCCTGGCGTAATTAAAATTTGCGACAGTGAACAATTATTTTTTGAATAATTTACTATAGAAAAGGCAATCCCTGGCGTAATTAAAATTTGCGACAGAAAAAAATTATTTTTTGAATAATTTACTATACAAAAGGCAATCCCTGGCGTAATTAAAATTTGAGACAGTATAAAATTATTTTTTGAATAATTTACTATAGAAAAGGCAATCCCTTGCGTAATTAAAATTTGCGACACTAAACAATTATTTTTTGAATAATTTACTATAGAAAAGGCAATCCCTGGCGTATTTAAAATTTGCGACAGTAAAAAATTATTTTTTGAATAATTTACTATACAAAAGGCAATCCCTGGCGTAATTATAATTTGCGACAGTAAAAAATTATTTTTTGAATAATTTACTATAGAAAAGGCAATCCCTGGCGTAATTAAAATTTGCGACAGTGAACAATTATTTTTTGAATAATTTACTATAGAAAAGGCAATCCCTGGCGTAATTAAAATTTGCAACAGTAAAAAATTATTTTTTGAATAATTTACTATAGAAAAGGCAATCCCTGGCGTAATTAAAATTTGCGACAGTAAGCAATTATTTTTTTGAATAATTTACTATACAAAAGGCAATCCCTGGCGTAATTATAATTTGCGACAGTAAAAAATTATTTTTTGAATAATTTACTATAGAAAAGGCAATCCCTGGCGTAATTATAATTTGCGACAGTAAAAAATTATTTTTTGAATAATTTACTATACAAAAGGCAATCCCTGGCGTAATTATAATTTGCGACAGTAAAAAATTATTTTTTGAATAATTTACTATAGAAAAGGCAATCCCTGGCGTAATTAAAATTTGCGACACTAAACAATTATTTTTTGAATAATTTACTATAGAAAAGGCAGTCCCTGTCGTAATTATAATTTGCGACAGTAAAAAATTATTTTTTGAATAATTTACTATACAAAAAGCAATCCCTGGCGTAATTATAATTTGCGACAGTAAAAAATTATTTTTTGAATAATTTACTATAGAAAAGGCAATCCCTGGCGTAATTAAAATTTGCGACACTAAACAATTATTTTTTGCAAAATTTACTATACAAAAGGCAATCCCTGGCGTATTTAAAATTTGCAACAGTAAAAAATTATTTTTTGAATAATTTACTATAGAAAAGGCAATCCCTGGCGTAATTATAATTTGCGACAGTAAAAAATTATTTTTTGAATAATTTACTATAGAAAAGGCCATCCCTGGCGT
>CAWVNZ010002409.1:0-54000 GCA_963930735.1 Dioctria linearis | reverse complement strand
TGCGACAGTAGAAAATTATTTTTTGAAAAATTTACTGTAGAAAAGGCAATCCCTGGCGTAATTAAATTTTGCGACAGTAGAAAATTATTTTTTGACAAATTTACTGTAGAAAAGGCAATCCCTGGCGGAATTAAAATTTGCGACAGTAAAAAATTATTTTTTGAATAATTTACTATAGAAAAGGCAATCCCTGGCGTAATTAAAATTTGCGACAGTAAAAAATTATTTTTTGAAAAATTTACTGTAGAAAATGCAATCCCTGGTGCAATTAAAATTTGCGACAGTAAAAAAATTATTTTTTGAAAAATTTACTGTAGAAAAGGCAATCCCTGGCGTATTTAAAATATGCTACAGTAAAAAATTATTTTTTGAAAAATTTGCTATGGAAAAGGCAATCCCTGGCGTATTTAAAATTTGCGACAGTAAAAAAATATTTTTTGCAAAATTTACTATAGAAGAGACAATCCCTGGCGTATTTAAAATTTGCGACGGGTTAAAAATTAATTTTTGAAAAATTTGCTATAGAAAAGGCAATCCCTGGCGTAATTAAAATTTGCGACAGTAAAAAATTATTATTTGAAAAATTTACTGTAGAAAAGGCAATCCCTGGCTTATTTAAAATTTGCTACAGTAAAAATTTATTTTTTGAAAAATTTACTATGGAAAAGGCAATCCCTGGCGTATTTAAAATTTGCGACAGTAAAAAATAGTTTTTTGCAAAATTTACTATAGAAGAGCAATCCCTGGCGTATTTAAAATTTGCGACAGTTAAAAATTAATTTTTGAAAAATTTACTATAGAAAAGGACAATCCCTGGCGTAATTAAAATTTGCGACAGTAAAAAATTATTTTGTGAATAATTTACTATAGAAAAGGCAATCCCTGGCGTAATTAAAATTTGCGACAGTTAAAAATTAATTTTTGAAAAATTTACTATAGAAAAGACAATCCCTGGCGTAATTAAAATTTGCGACAGTAAAAAATTATTTTTTGAAAAATTTACTGTAGAAAAGGCAATCCCTGGCGTATTTAAAATTTGCTACAGTAAAAAATTATTTTTTGCAAAATTTACTATAGAAGAGGCAATCCCTGGCGTATTTAAAATTTGCGACAGTTAAAAATTAATTTTTGAAAAATTTACTATAGAAAAGACAATCCCTGGCGTAATTAAAATTTGCGACAGTAAAAAATTATTTTTTGAAAAATTTACTGTAGAAAAGGCAACCCTGGCGTATTTAAAATTTGCCACAGTAAAAAATTATTTTTTGAAAAATTTACTATGGAAAAGGCAATCCCTGGCGTATTTAAAATTTGCGACAGTAAAAAATTATTTTTTGCAAAATTTACTATAGAAGAGGCAATCCCTGGCGTAATTAAATTTTGCGACAGTAGAAAATTATTTTTTGACAAATTTACTGTAGAAAAGGCAATCCCTGGCGCAATTAAAATTTGCGACAGTAAAAAATTATTTTTTGAATAATTTACTATAGAAAAGGCAATCCCTGGCGTAATTAAAATTTGCGACAGTAAAAAATTATTTTTTGAAAAATTTACTGTAGAAAATGCAATACCTGGCGCAATTAAAATTTGCGACAGTAAAAAATTATTTTTTTGAAAAATTTACTGTAGAAAAGGCAATCCCTGGCTTATTTAAAATTTGCTACAGTAAAAAATTATTTTTTGAAAATTTACTATGGAAAAGGCAATCCCTGGCGTATTTAAAATTTGCTACAGTAAAAATTATTTTTTGCAAAATTTACTATAGAAGAGGCAATCCCTGGCGTATTAAAAATTTGCGACAGTTAAAAATTAATTTTTGAAAAATTTACTATAGAAAAGACAATCCCTGGCGTAATTAAAATTTGCGACAGTAAAAAATTATTTTTTGAAAAATTTACTGTAGTAATTGCGCCAGGGATTGCCTTTTCTATAGTAAATTTTTCAAAAATTAATTTTTTACTGTCGCAAATTTTAATTACGCCAGGGATTGCCTTTTCTACAGTAAATTTTTCAAAAATAATTTTTTACTGTCGCAAATTTTAATTGCGCCAGGGATTGCCTTTTCTATAGTAAATTTTTCATAAATTAATTTTATACTGTCGCAAATTTTAAATACGCCAGGGATTGCCTCTTCTATAGTAAATTATTCACAAATTTATTTTATACTGTCGCAAATTTTAAATACGCCAGGGATTGCCTCTTCTATAGTAAATTATTCAAAAAATAATTTTTTGCAGTCGCAACTTTTAATTCCGCCAGGGATTGCCTTTTCTACAGTAAACTTTTCAAAAAATAATTTTATACTGTCGCAAAATGTAATTGCGCCAGGGATTACCTTTTCTATAGTAAATTATTCAAAAAATAATTTTTTACTGTCGCAAATTTTAATTGCGCCAGGGATTGCCTTTTCTATAGTAAATTTTTCAAAAAATAATTTTCTACTCTCGCAAATTTTAATTGCGCCAGGGATTGCCTTTTCTATAGTAAATTTTGCAAAAAATAATTTTTTACTGTCGCAAATTTTAATTACGCCAGGGATTGCCTTTTCTATTGTAAATTTTTCAAAAATTAATTTTTTACTGTCGCAAATTTTAATTACGACAGGTATTGCCTTTTCTACAGTAAATTTTGAAAAAAAATAATTTTTTACTGTCGCAAATTTTAATTACGCCAGGGATTGCCTTTTCTATAGTAAATTTTTCAAAAAATAATTTTTTACTGTCGCAAATTTTAATTACGCCAAGGACTGCCTTTTCTACAGTAAATTTTTCAAAAAATAATTTTTTACTGTCGCAAATTTTAAATACGCCAGGGATTGCCTTTTCTATAGTAAATTATTCAAAAAATAATTTTTTACTGTCGCAAATTTTAATTGCGCCAGGGATTGCCTTTTCTATAGTAAATTTTTCACAAATTAATTTTATACTGTCGCAAATTTTAAATACGCCAGGGATTGCCTCTTCTATAGTAAATTATTCACAAATTTATTTTATACTGTCGCAAATTTTAAATACAACAGGGATTGCCTCTTCTATAGTAAATTATTCAAAAAATAATTTTTTGCTGTCGCAAATTTTAATTGCGCCAGGGATTGCCCTTTCTACAGTAAATTTTTCAAAAATAATTTTATACTGTCGCAAAATTTAATTACGCCAGGGATTGCCTTTTCTACAGTAAATTTTTCAAAAATTAATTTTTTATTGTCGCAAAATTTTATTGCGCCAGGGATTGCCTTTTCTACAGTAAATTTTACAAAAAATATTTTTTTACTGTCGCAAATTTTAATTGCGCCAGGGATTGCCTTTTCTATAGTAAATTATGCAAAAAAAAAATTTTTTACTGTCGCAAATTTTAATTACGCCAGGGATTGCCTTTTCTACAGTAAATTTTTCAAAAAATAATTTTTTAATGTCGCAAATTTTAACTACGCCAGGGATTGCATTTTCTACAGTAAATTTTTCAAAAAATAATTTTTTTTATGTCGCAAATTTTAATTACGCCAGGGATTGCCTTTTCTACAGTAAATTATTCAAAAATAATTTTTTATTGTCGCAAATTTTAATTGCGCCAGGGATTGCCTTTCTATAGTAAATTTTTAAAAAAATAATTTTCTACTGTCGCAAATTTTAATTGCGCCAGGGATTGCCTTTTCTATAGTAAATTTTGCAAAAAATAATTTTTTACTGTCGCAAATTTTAATTGCGCCAGGTATTGCCTTTCCTACAGTAATTTTTTCAAAAAATAATTTTTTACTGTCGCAAATTTTAATTACGCCAAGGATTGCCTTTTCTATAGTAAATTTTTCCAAAACAAAATTTTTACTGTCGCAAATTTTAAATACGCCAGGTATTGCCTTTTCTATAGTAAATTTTTCAAAAATTAATTTTTTACTGTCGCAAATTTTAATTGCGTCAGGGATTGGCTTTTCTAGAGTAAATTTTTCAAAAAATAATTTTATACTGTCGCAAATTGTAATTGCGCCAGGGATTACCTTTTCTATTGTAAATTATTCAAAAAATAATTTTTTACTGTCGCAAATATTAATTGCGCCAGGGTTTGCCTTTTCTACAGTAAATTTTCAAAAAATAATTATCTACTGTCGCAAATTTTAATTGCGCCAGGGATTGCCTTTTCTACAGTAAATTTTTCAAAAATAAATTTTTACTGTCGCAAATTTTAAATACGCCAGGTATTGCCTTTTCTATAGTAAATTATTCAAAAAATAATTTTTTATTTTCGCAAATTTTAATTGCGCCAGGGATTGCCCTTTCTACAGTAAATTTTTCAAAAAATAATTTTCTACGGTCGCAAATTTTAATTGCGCCAGGGATTGCCTTTTCTATAGTAAATTTTGCAAAAAATAATTTTTTACTGTCGCAAATTTTAACTGCGCCAGGGATTGCCTTTTCTACAGTAAATTTTTCAAAAAATAATTTTTTAATGTCGCAAATTTTAATTACGCCAGGGATTGCCATTTCTATAGTAAATTTTTCCAAAAAATTTTTTTACTGTCGCAAATTTTAAATACGCCAGGGATTGCCTTTTCTATAGTAAATTTTTCAAAATTAATTTTTTACTGTCGCAAATTTTAATTGCGTCAGGGATTGCCTTTTCTAGAGTAAATTTTTTACTGTCGCAAATTTTAATTGCGCCAGGGATTACCTTTTCTATAGTAAATTTTGCAAAAAATAATTTTTTACTGTCGCAAATTTTAATTGCGCCAGGGTTTGCCTTTCCTACAGTAAATTTTCAAAAAATAATTATCTACTGTCGCAAATTTTAATTGCGCCAGGGATTGCCTTTTCTACAGTAAATTTTTCAAAAAATAAATTTTTACTGTCGCAAATTTTAAATACGCCAGGTATTGCCTTTTCTATAGTAAATTTTTCAAAAATTAATTTTTTACTGTCGCAAATTTTAATTGCGTCAGGGATTGGCTTTTCTAGAGTAAATTTTTCAAAAAATAATTTTATACTGTCGCAAATTGTAATTGCGCCAGGGATTACCTTTTCTATTGTAAATTATTCAAAAAATAATTTTTTACTGTCGCAAATATTAATTGCGCCAGGGTTTGCCTTTTCTACAGTAAATTTTCAAAAAATAATTATCTACTGTCGCAAATTTTAATTGCGCCAGGGATTGCCTTTTCTACAGTAAATTTTTCAAAAAATAAATTTTTACTGTCGCAAATTTTAAATACGCCAGGTATTGCCTTTTCTATAGTAAATTATTCAAAAAATAATTTTTTATTTTCGCAAATTTTAATTGCGCCAGGGATTGCCCTTTCTACAGTAAATTTTTCAAAAAATAATTTTCTACGGTCGCAAATTTTAATTGCGCCAGGGATTGCCTTTTCTATAGTAAATTTTGCAAAAATAATTTTTTACTGTCGCAAATTTTAACTGCGCCAGGGATTGCCTTTTCTACAGTAAATTTTTCAAAAAATAATTTTTTACTGTCGCAAATTTTAATTACGCCAGGGATTGCCATTTCTATAGTAAATTTTTCCAAAAAAATTTTTACTGTCGCAAATTTTAAATACGCCAGGAATTGCTTTTTCTATAGTAAATTTTTCAAAAATTAATTTTTTACTGTCGCAAATTTTAATTGCGTCAGGGATTGCCTTTTCTATAGTAAATTTTGCAAAGAAATAATTTTTTACTGTCGCAAATTGTAACTGCGCCAGGGATTATCTTTTCTATAGTAAATTTTTCAAAAATTAATTTTTTACTGTCGCAAATTTTAATTGCGGCAGGGATTGAATTTTCTACAGTAAATTTTTCAAAAATTAATTTTTTACTGTCGCAAATTTTAAATACGCCAGGGATTGCCTTTTCTACAGTAAATTTTTCAAAAAATAATTTTTTACTGTCGCAAATTTTAATTGCGCCGGGGATTGCCTTTACTATAGTAAATTATTAAAAAAATAATTTTTTACTGTCGCAAATTTTAATTGCGCCAGGGATTGCATTTTCTATAGTAAATTATTCAAAAAATAATTTTTTACTGTCGCAAATTTTAATTGCGCCAGGGATTGCCTTTTCTATAGTAAATTTTTCAATAATTAATTTTTTACTGTCGCAAATTTTAATTACGCCAGGGATTGCCTTTTCTACAGTAAATTTTTCAAAAAATAATTTTTTACTGTCGCAAATTTTAATTGCGCCAGGGATTGCCTTTTCTATAGTAAATTTTTCATAAATTAAATTTATACTGTCGCAAATTTTAAATACGCCAGGGATTGCCTCTTCTATAGTAAATTATTCACAAATTTATTTTATACTGTCGCAAATTTTAAATACGCCAGGGATTGCCTCTTCTATAGTAAATTATTCAAAAAATAATTTTTTGCAGTCGCAACTTTTAATTCCGCCAGGGATTGCCTTTTCTACAGTAAACTTTTCAAAAAATAATTTTATACTGTCGCAAAATGTAATTGCGCCAGGGATTACCTTTTCTATAGTAAATTATTCAAAAAATAATTTTTTACTGTCGCAAATTTTAATTGCGCCAGGGATTGCCTTTTCTATAGTAAATTTTTCAAAAAATAATTTTCTACTCTCGCAAATTTTAATTGCGCCAGGGATTGCCTTTTCTATAGTAAATTTTGCAAAAAATAATTTTTTACTGTCGCAAATTTTAATTACGCCAGGGATTGCCTTTTCTATTGTAAATTTTTCAAAAATTAATTTTTTACTGTCGCAAATTTTAATTACGACAGGTATTGCCTTTTCTACAGTAAATTTTTAAAAAAAATAATTTTTTACTGTCGCAAATTTTAATTACGCCAGGGATTGCCTTTTCTATAGTAAATTTTTCAAAAAATAATTTTTTACTGTCGCAAATTTTAATTACGCCAAGGATTGCCTTTTCTACAGTAAATTTTTCAAAAAATAATTTTTTACTGTCGCAAATTTTAAATACGCCAGGGATTGCCTTTTCTATAGTAAATTATTCAAAAAATAATTTTTTACTGTCGCAAATTTTAATTGCGCCAGGGATTGCCTTTTCTATAGTAAATTTTTCACAAATTAATTTTATACTGTCGCAAATTTTAAATACGCCAGGGATTGCCTCTTCTATAGTAAATTATTCACAAATTTATTTTATACTGTCGCAAATTTTAAATACAACAGGGATTGCCTCTTCTATAGTAAATTATTCAAAAAATAATTTTTTGCTGTCGCAAATTTTAATTGCGCCAGGGATTGCCCTTTCTACAGTAAATTTTTCAAAAAATAATTTTATACTGTCGCAAAATTTAATTGCGCCAGGGATTGCCTTTTCTGCAGTAAATTTTACAAAAACTAATTTTTTATTGTCGCAAATTTTAATTGCGCCAGGGATTGCCTTTTCTAGAGTAAATTTTTCAAAAAATAATTCTTTACTGTCGCAAATTTTAATTGCGCCAGGGAATGCCTTTTCTATAGTAAATTTTGCCAAAAATTAATTTTTTATTGTCGCAAATTTTAATTACGCCAGGGATTGCCTTTTCTACAGTAAATTTTTCAAAAAATAATTTTTTACTGTCGCAAATTTTAATTACGCCAGGGATTGCCTTTTCTACAGTAAATTTTTCAAAAATTAATTTTTTATTGTCGCAAAATTTTATTGCGCCAGGGATTGCCTTTTCTACAGTAAATTTTACAAAAAATATTTTTTTACTGTCGCAAATTTTAATTGCGCCAGGGATTGCCTTTTCTATAGTAAATTTTGCAAAAAAAAAATTTTTTACTGTCGCAAATTTTAATTACGCCAGGGATTGCCTTTTCTACAGTAAATTTTTCAAAAATAATTTTTTAATGTCGCAAATTTTAACTACGCCAGGGATTGCATTTTCTACAGTAAATTTTTCAAAAATAATTTTTTTATGTCGCAAATTTTAATTACGCCAGGGATTGCCTTTTCTACAGTAAATTTTTTACTGTCGCAAATTTTAAATAAACCAGGGATTGCCTTTTCTATAGTAAATTATTCAAAAAATAATTTTTTACTGTCGCAAATTTTAATTGCGCCAGGGATTGCCTTTTCTATAGTAAATTTTTCACAAATTAATTTTATACTGTCGCAAATTTTAAATACGCCAGGGATTGCTTCTTCTATAGTAAATTATTCACAAATTTATTTTATACTGTCGCAAATTTTAAATACGCCAGGGATTGCCTCTTCTATAGTAGATTATTCAAAAAATAATTTTTTACTGTCGCAAATTTTAATTGCGCCAGGGATTGCCTTTTCTATAGTAAATTTATCAAAAATAATTTTCTACTGTCGCAAATTTTAATTGCGCCAAGGATTGCCTTTTCTACAGTAAATTTTTCAAAAAATAATTTTTTACTGTCGCAAATTTTAAATACGCCAGGGATTGCCTTTTCTATAGTAAATTATTCAAAAAATTATTTTTTATTGTCGCAAATTTTAATTGCGCCAGGGATTGCCTTTCTATAGTAAATTTTTAAAAAAATAATTTTCTACTGTCGCAAATTTTAATTGCGCCAGGGATTGCCTTTTCTATAGTAAATTTTGCAAAAAAATAATTTTTTACTGTCGCAAATTGTAACTGCGCCAGGGATTATCTTTTCTATAGTAAATTTTTCAAAAATTAATTTTTTACTGTCGCAATTTTAATTGCGGCAGGGATTGAATTTTCTACAGTAAATTTTTCAAAAATTAATTTTTTACCGTCGCAAATTTTAAATACGCCAGGGATTGTCTTTTCTACAGTAAATTTTTCAAAAATAATTTTTTACTGTCGCAAATTTTAATTGCGCCAGGGATTGCCTTTACTATAGTAAATTTTTCAAAAATTAATTTTTTACCGTCGCAAATTTTAATTGCGCCAGGGATTGCCTTTTCTATAGTAAATTTATCAAAAAATAATTTTCTACTGTCGCAAATTTTAATTGCGCCAAGGATTGCCTTTTCTACAGTAAATTTTTCAAAAAATAATTTTTTACTGTCGCAAATTTTAAATACGCCAGGGATTGCCTTTTCTATAGTAAATTATTCAAAAAATTATTTTTTATTGTCGCAAATTTTAATTGCGCCAGGGATTGCCTTTCTATAGTAAATTTTTAAAAAAATAATTTTCTACTGTCGCAAATTTTAATTGCGCCAGGGATTGCCTTTTCTATAGTAAATTTTGCAAAAAATAATTTTTTACTGTCGCAAATTTTAATTGCGCCAGGGATTGCCTTTTCTACAGTAATTTTTTCAAAAAATAATTTTTTACTGTCGCAAATTTTAATTGCGCCAAGGATTGCCTTTTCTACAGTAAATTTTTCAAAAAATAATTTTTTACTGTCGCAAATTTTAAATACGCCAGGGATTGCCTTTTCTATAGTAAATTATTCAAAAAATTATTTTTTATTGTCGCAAATTTTAATTGCGCCAGGGATTGCCTTTCTATAGTAAATTTTTAAAAAAATAATTTTCTACTGTCGCAAATTTTAATTGCGCCAGGGATTGCCTTTTCTATAGTAAATTTTGCAAAAAATAATTTTTTACTGTCGCAAATTTTAATTGCGCCAGGGATTGCCTTTTCTACAGTAAATTTTTCAAAAAATAATTTTTTACTGTCGCAAATTTTAATTACGCCAGGGATTGCCATTTCTATAGTAAATTTTTCCAAAAAAAATTTTTAATATTGCAAATTTTAAATACGCCAGGGATTGCCTTTTCTATAGTAAATTTTTCAAAAATTAATTTTTTACTGTCGCAAATTTTAATTGCGTCAGGGATTGCCTTTTCTAGACTAATTTTTTTACTGTCGCAAATTTTAATTGCGCCAGGGATTGCCTTTTCTATAGTAAATTTTGCAAAAAATAATTTTTTACTGTCGCAAATTTTAACTGCGACAGGGATTGCCTTTTCTACAGTAAATTTTTCAAAAAATAATTTTCTACTGTCGCAAATTTAATTGCGCCAGGGATTGCCTTTTCTACAGTAAATTTTTCAAAAAATAATTTTTTACTGTCGCAAATTTTAAATACGCCAGGGATTGCCTTTTCTATAGTAAATTATTCAAAAAATATTTTTTTATTGTCGCAAATTTTAATTGCGCCAGGGATTGCCTTTTCTATAGTAAATTTTTCAAAAAATAATTTTCTACTGTCGCAAATTTTAATTGCGCCAGGGATTGCTTTTCTATAGTAAATTTTGCAAAAAATAATTTTCTACTGTCGCAAATTTTAACTGCGAAAGGGATTGCCTTTTCTATAGTAAATTTTGCAAAAAATAATTTTTTACTGTCGCAAATTTTAACTGCGCCAGGGATTGCCTTTTCTACAGTAAATTTTTCAAAAAATAATTTTTTACTGTCGCAAATTTTAATTACGCCAGGGATTGCCATTTCTATAGTAAATTTTTCCAAAAAAATTTTTACTGTCGCAAATTTTAAATACGCCAGGAATTGCTTTTTCTATAGTAAATTTTTCAAAAATTAATTTTTTTACTGTCGCAAATTTTAATTGCGTCAGGGATTGCCTTTTCTATAGTAAATTTTGCAAAAAAATAATTTTTTACTGTCGCAAATTGTAACTGCGCCAGGGATTATCTTTTCTATAGTAAATTTTTCAAAAATTAATTTTTTACTGTCGCAAATTTTAATTGCGGCAGGGATTGAATTTTCTACAGTAAATTTTTCAAAAATTAATTTTTTACCGTCGCAAATTTTAAATACGCCAGGGATTGTCTTTTCTACAGTAAATTTTTCAAAAAATAATTTTTTACTGTCGCAAATTTTAATTGCGCCAGGGATTGCCTTTACTATAGTAAATTATTAAAAAAATAATTTTTTACTGTCGCAAATTTTAATTGCGCCAGGGATTGCATTTTCTATAGTAAATTATTCAAAAAATAATTTTTTACTGTCGCAAATTTTAATTGCGCCAGGGCTTGCCTTTTCTATAGTAAATTTTTCAAAAATTAATTTTTTACTGTCGCAAATTTTAATTACGCCAGGGATTGCCTTTTCTACAGTAAATTTTTCAAAAAATAATTTTTTACTGTCGCAAATTTTAATTGCGCCAGGGATTGCCTTTTCTATAGTAAATTTTTCATAAATTAATTTTATACTGTCGCAAATTTTAAATACGCCAGGGATTGCCTCTTCTATAGTAAATTATTCACAAATTTATTTTATACTGTCGCAAATTTTAAATACGCCAGGGATTGCCTCTTCTATAGTAAATTATTCAAAAAATAATTTTTTGCAGTCGCAACTTTTAATTCCGCCAGGGATTGCCTTTTCTACAGTAAACTTTTCAAAAAATAATTTTATACTGTCGCAAAATGTAATTGCGCCAGGGATTACCTTTTCTATAGTAAATTATTCAAAAAATAATTTTTTACTGTCGCAAATTTTAATTGCGCCAGGGATTGCCTTTTCTATAGTAAATTTTTCAAAAATAATTTTCTACTCTCGCAAATTTTAATTGCGCCAGGGATTGCCTTTTCTATAGTAAATTTTGCAAAAAATAATTTTTTACTGTCGCAAATTTTAATTACGCCAGGGATTGCCTTTTCTATTGTAAATTTTTCAAAAATTAATTTTTTACTGTCGCAAATTTTAATTACGACAGGTATTGCCTTTTCCTACAGTAAATTTTGAAAAAAAAATAATTTTTTACTGTCGCAAATTTTAATTACGCCAGGGATTGCCTTTTCTATAGTAAATTTTTCAAAAAATAATTTTTTACTGTCGCAAATTTTAATTACGCCAAGGACTGCCTTTTCTACAGTAAATTTTTCAAAAAATAATTTTTTACTGTCGCAAATTTTAAATACGCCAGGGATTGCCTTTTCTATAGTAAATTATTCAAAAAATAATTTTTTACTGTCGCAAATTTTAATTGCGCCAGGGATTGCCTTTTCTATAGTAAATTTTTCACAAATTAATTTTATACTGTCGCAAATTTTAAATACGCCAGGGATTGCCTCTTCTATAGTAAATTATTCACAAATTTATTTTATACTGTCGCAAATTTTAAATACAACAGGGATTGCCTCTTCTATAGTAAATTATTCAAAAAATAATTTTTTGCTGTCGCAAATTTTAATTGCGCCAGGGATTGCCCTTTCTACAGTAAATTTTTCAAAAAATAATTTTATACTGTCGCAAAATTTAATTACGCCAGGGATTGCCTTTTCTACAGTAAATTTTTCAAAAATTAATTTTTTATTGTCGCAAAATTTTATTGCGCCAGGGATTGCCTTTTCTACAGTAAATTTTACAAAAAATATTTTTTTACTGTCGCAAATTTTAATTGCGCCAGGGATTGCCTTTTCTATAGTAAATTTTGCAAAAAAAAAAATTTTTTACTGTCGCAAATTTTAATTACGCCAGGGATTGCCTTTTCTACAGTAAATTTTTCAAAAAATAATTTTTTAATGTCGCAAATTTTAACTACGCCAGGGATTGCATTTTCTACAGTAAATTTTTCAAAAAATAATTTTTTTATGTCGCAAATTTTAATTACGCCAGGGATTGCCTTTTCTACAGTAAAGTTTTTACTGTCGCAAATTTTAAATAAACCAGGGATTGCCTTTTCTATAGTAAATTATTCAAAAAATAATTTTTTACTGTCGCAAATTTTAATTGCGCCAGGGATTGCCTTTTCTATAGTAAATTTTTCACAAGTTAATTTTATACTGTCGCAAATTTTAAATACGCCAGGGATTGCTTCTTCTATAGTAAATTATTCACAAATTTATTTTATACTGTCGCAAATTTTAAATACGCCAGGGATTGCCTCTTCTATAGTAGATTATTCAAAAAATAATTTTTTACTGTCGCAAATTTTAATTGCGCCAGGGATTGCCTTTTCTATAGTAAATTTATCAAAAAATAATTTTCTACTGTCGCAAATTTTAATTGCGCCAAGGATTGCCTTTTCTACAGTAAATTTTTCAAAAAATAATTTTTTACTGTCGCAAATTTTAAATACGCCAGGGATTGCCTTTTCTATAGTAAGTTATTCAAAAAATAATTTTTTATTGTCGCAAATTTTAATTGCGCCAGGGATTGCCTTTCCTACAGTAATTTTTTCAAAAAATAATTTTTTACTGTCGCAAATTTTAATTACGCCAGGGATTGCCTTTTCTATAGTAAATTTTTCCAAAACAAAATTTTTACTGTCGCAAATTTTAAATACGCCAGGTATTGCCTTTTCTATAGTAAATTTTTCAAAAATTAATTTTTTACTGTCGCAAATTTTAATTGCATCAGGGATTGGCTTTTCTAGAGTAAATTTTTCAAAAAAATAATTTTATACTGTCGCAAATTGTAATTGCGCCAGGGATTACCTTTTCTATTGTAAATTATTCAAAAAATAATTTTTTACTGTCGCAAATATTAATTGCGCCAGGGTTTGCCTTTTCTACAGTAAATTTTCAAAAAATAATTATCTACTGTCGCAAATTTTAATTGCGCCAGGGATTGCCTTTTCTATAGTAAATTTTGCAAAAAATAATTTTTTACTGTCGCAAATTTTAACTGCGCCAGGGATTGCCTTTTCTACAGTAAATTTTTCAAAAAATAATTTTTTAATGTCGCAAATTTTAATTACGCCAGGGATTGCCATTTCTATAGTAAATTTTTCCAAAAAATTTTTTTACTGTCGCAAATTTTAAATACGCCAGGGATTGCCTTTTCTATAGTAAATTTTTCAAAAATTAATTTTTTACTGTCGCAAATTTTAATTGCGTCAGGGATTGCCTTTTCTAGAGTAAATTTTTTACTGTCGCAAATTTTAATTGCGCCAGGGATTACCTTTTCTATAGTAAATTTTGCAAAAAATAATTTTTTACTGTCGCAAATTTTAATTGCGCCAGGGTTTGCCTTTTCTACAGTAAATTTTCAAAAAATAATTATCTACTGTCGCAAATTTTAATTGCGCCAGGGATTGCCTTTTCTACAGTAAATTTTTCAAAAAATAAATTTTTACTGTCGCAAATTTTAAATACGCCAGGTATTGCCTTTTCTATAGTAAATTTTTCAAAAATTAATTTTTTATTGTCGCAAATTTTAATTGCGTCAGGGATTGGCTTTTCTAGAGTAAATTTTTCAAAAAATAATTTTATACTGTCGCAAATTGTAATTGCGCCAGGGATTACCTTTTCTATTGTAAATTATTAAAAAAATAATTTTTTACTGTCGCAAATATTAATTGCGCCAGGGTTTGCCTTTTCTACAGTAAATTTTCAAAAAATAATTATCTACTGTCGCAAATTTTAATTGCGCCAGGGATTGCCTTTTCTACAGTAAATTTTTCAAAAAATAAATTTTTACTGTCGCAAATTTTAAATACGCCAGGTATTGCCTTTTCTATAGTAAATTATTCAAAAAATATTTTTTTATTTTCGCAAATTTTAATTGCGCCAGGGATTGCCATTTCTACAGTAAATTTTTCAAAAAATAATTTTCTACGGTCGCAAATTTTAATTGCGCCAGGGATTGCCTTTTCTATAGTAAATTTTGCAAAAAATAATTTTTTACTGTCGCAAATTTTAACTGCGCCAGGGATTGCCTTTTCTACAGTAAATTTTTCAAAAAATAATTTTTTACTGTCGCAAATTTTAATTACGCCAGGGATTGCCATTTCTATAGTAAATTTTTCCAAAAAAATTTTTACTGTCGCAAATTTTAAATACGCCAGGAATTGCTTTTTCTATAGTAAATTTTTCAAAAATTAATTTTTTACTGTCGCAAATTTTAATTGCGTCAGGGATTGCCTTTTCTATAGTAAATTTTGCAAAGAAATAATTTTTTACTGTCGCAAATTGTAACTGCGCCAGGGATTATCTTTTCTATAGTAAATTTTTCAAAAATTAATTTTTTACTGTCGCAAATTTTAATTGCGGCAGGGATTGAATTTTCTACAGTAAATTTTTCAAAAATTAATTTTTTACTGTCGCAAATTTTAAATACGCCAGGGATTGCCTTTTCTACAGTAAATTTTTCAAAAAATAATTTTTTACTGTCGCAAATTTTAATTGCGCCGGGGATTGCCTTTACTATAGTAAATTATTAAAAAAATAATTTTTTACTGTCGCAAATTTTAATTGCGCCAGGGATTGCATTTTCTATAGTAAATTATTCAAAAAATAATTTTTTACTGTCGCAAATTTTAATTGCGCCAGGGATTGCCTTTTCTATAGTAAATTTTTCAATAATTAATTTTTTACTGTCGCAAATTTTAATTACGCCAGGGATTGCCTTTTCTACAGTAAATTTTTCAAAAAATAATTTTTTACTGTCGCAAATTTTAATTGCGCCAGGGATTGCCTTTTCTATAGTAAATTTTTCATAAATTAAATTTATACTGTCGCAAATTTTAAATACGCCAGGGATTGCCTCTTCTATAGTAAATTATTCACAAATTTATTTTATACTGTCGCAAATTTTAAATACGCCAGGGATTGCCTCTTCTATAGTAAATTATTCAAAAAATAATTTTTTGCAGTCGCAACTTTTAATTCCGCCAGGGATTGCCTTTTCTACAGTAAACTTTTCAAAAAATAATTTTATACTGTCGCAAAATGTAATTGCGCCAGGATTACCTTTTCTATAGTAAATTATTCAAAAAATAATTTTTTACTGTCGCAAATTTTAATTGCGCCAGGGATTGCCTTGTCTATAGTAAATTTTTCAAAAAATAATTTTCTACTCTCGCAAATTTTAATTGCGCCAGGGATTGCCTTTTCTATAGTAAATTTTGCAAAAAATAATTTTTTACTGTCGCAAATTTTAATTACGCCAGGGATTGCCTTTTCTATTGTAAATTTTTCAAAAATTAATTTTTTACTGTCGCAAATTTTAATTACGACAGGTATTGCCTTTTCTACAGTAAATTTTTAAAAAAAATAATTTTTTACTGTCGCAAATTTTAATTACGCCAGGGATTGCCTTTTCTATAGTAAATTTTTCAAAAAATAATTTTTTACTGTCGCAAATTTTAATTACGCCAAGGATTGCCTTTTCTACAGTAAATTTTTTCAAAAAATAATTTTTTACTGTCGCAAATTTTAAATACGCCAGGGATTGCCTTTTCTATAGTAAATTATTCAAAAAATAATTTTTTACTGTCGCAAATTTTAATTGCGCCAGGGATTGCCTTTTCTATAGTAAATTTTTCACAAATTAATTTTATACTGTCGCAAATTTTAAATACGCCAGGGATTGCCTCTTCTATAGTAAATTATTCACAAATTTATTTTATACTGTCGCAAATTTTAAATACAACAGGGATTGCCTCTTCTATAGTAAATTATTCAAAAAATAATTTTTTGCTGTCGCAAATTTTAATTGCGCCAGGGATTGCCCTTTCTACAGTAAATTTTTCAAAAAATAATTTTATACTGTCGCAAAATTTAATTGCGCCAGGGATTGCCTTTTCTGCAGTAAATTTTACAAAAACTAATTTTTTATTGTCGCAAATTTTAATTGCGCCAGGGATTGCCTTTTCTAGAGTAAATTTTTCAAAAAATAATTTTTTACTGTCGCAAATTTTAATTGCGCCAGGGAATGCCTTTTCTATAGTAAATTTTGCCAAAAATTAATTTTTTATTGTCGCAAATTTTAATTACGCCAGGGATTGCCTTTTCTACAGTAAATTTTTCAAAAAATAATTTTTACTGTCGCAAATTTTAATTACGCCAGGGATTGCCTTTTCTACAGTAAATTTTTCAAAAATTAATTTTTTATTGTCGCAAAATTTTATTGCGCCAGGGATTGCCTTTTCTACAGTAAATTTTACAAAAAATATTTTTTTACTGTCGCAAATTTTAATTGCGCCAGGGATTGCCTTTTCTATAGTAAATTTTGCAAAAAAAAAATTTTTTACTGTCGCAAATTTTAATTACGCCAGGGATTGCCTTTTCTACAGTAAATTTTTCAAAAAATAATTTTTTAATGTCGCAAATTTTAACTACGCCAGGGATTGCATTTTCTACAGTAAATTTTTCAAAAAATAATTTTTTTATGTCGCAAATTTTAATTACGCCAGGGATTGCCTTTTCTACAGTAAATTTTTTACTGTCGCAAATTTTAAATAAACCAGGGATTGCCTTTTCTATAGTAAATTATTCAAAAAATAATTTTTTACTGTCGCAAATTTTAATTGCGCCAGGGATTGCCTTTTCTATAGTAAATTTTTCACAAATTAATTTTATACTGTCGCAAATTTTAAATACGCCAGGGATTGCTTCTTCTATAGTAAATTATTCACAAATTTATTTTATACTGTCGCAAATTTTAAATACGCCAGGGATTGCCTCTTCTATAGTAGATTATTCAAAAAATAATTTTTTACTGTCGCAAATTTTAATTGCGCCAGGGATTGCCTTTTCTATAGTAAATTTATCAAAAAATAATTTTCTACTGTCGCAAATTTTAATTGCGCCAAGGATTGCCTTTTCTACAGTAAATTTTTCAAAAAATAATTTTTTACTGTCGCAAATTTTAAATACGCCAGGGATTGCCTTTTCTATAGTAAATTATTCAAAAAATTATTTTTTATTGTCGCAAATTTTAATTGCGCCAGGGATTGCCTTTCTATAGTAAATTTTTAAAAAAAAAATTTTCTACTGTCGCAAATTTTAATTGCGCCAGGGATTGCCTTTTCTATAGTAAATTTTGCAAAAAATAATTTTTTACTGTCGCAAATTTAATTGCGCCAGGGATTGCCTTTTCTACAGTAATTTTTTCAAAAAATAATTTTTTACTGTCGCAAATTTTAATTACGCCAGGGATTGCCTTTTCTATAGTAAATTTTTCCAAAACAAAATTTTTACTGTCGCAAATTTTAAATACGCCAGGTATTGCCTTTTCTATAGTAAATTTTTCAAAAATTAATTTTTTACTGTCGCAAATTTTAATTGCGTCAGGGATTGGCTTTTCTAGAGTAAATTTTTCAAAAAATAATTTTATACTGTCGCAAATTGTAATTGCGCCAGGGATTACCTTTTCTATTGTAAATTATTCAAAAAATAATTTTTTACTGTCGCAAATATTAATTGCGCCAGGGTTTGCCTTTTCTACAGTAAATTTTCAAAAAATAATTATCTACTGTCGCAAATTTTAATTGCGCCAGGGATTGCCTTTTCTACAGTAAATTTTTCAAAAAATAAATTTTTACTGTCGCAAATTTTAAATACGCCAGGTATTGCCTTTTCTATAGTAAATTATTCAAAAAATAATTTTTTATTTTCGCAAATTTTAATTGCGCCAGGGATTGCCTTTTCTACAGTAAATTTTTCAAAAAATAATTTTCTACGGTCGCAAATTTTAATTGCGCCAGGGATTGCCTTTTCTATAGTAAATTTTGCAAAAAATAATTTTTTACTGTCGCAAATTTTAACTGCGCCAGGGATTGCCTTTTCTACAGTAAATTTTTAATGTCGCAAATTTTAATTACGCCAGGGATTGCCATTTCTATAGTAAATTTTTCCAAAAAATTTTTTTACTGTCGCAAATTTTAAATACGCCAGGGATTGCCTTTTCTATAGTAAATTTTTCAAAAATTAATTTTTTACTGTCGCAAATTTTAATTGCGTCAGGGATTGCCTTTTCTAGAGTAAATTTTTTACTGTCGCAAATTTTAATTGCGCCAGGGATTACCTTTTCTATAGTAAATTTTGCAAAAAATAATTTTTTACTGTCGCAAATTTTAACTGCGCCAGGGATTGCCTTTTCTACAGTAAATTTTTCAAAAAATAATTTTCTACTGTCGCAAATTTTAATTGCGCCAGAGATTGCCTTTTCTACAGTAAATTTTTCAAAAAATAATTTTTTACTGTCGCAAATTTTAAATACGCCAGGGATTGCCTTTTCTATAGTAAATTATTCAAAAAATATTTTTTTATTGTCGCAAATTTTAATTGCGCCAGGATTGCCTTTTCTATAGTAAATTTTTCAAAAAATAATTTTCTACTGTCGCAAATTTTAATTGCGCCAGGGTTTGCCTTTTCTATAGTAAATTTTGCAAAAAATAATTTTCTACTGTCGCAAATTTTAATTGCGCCAGGGATTGCCTTTTCTATAGTAAATTTTGCAAAAAATAATTTTTTACTGTCGCAAATTTTAACTGCGCCAGGGATTGCCTTTTCTACAGTAAATTTTTCAAAAAATAATTTTTTACTGTCGCAAATTTTAATTACGCCAGGGATTGCCATTTCTATAGTAAATTTTTCCAAAAAAATTTTTTACTGTTGCAAATTTTAAATACGCCAGGAATTGCCTTTTCTATAGTAAATTTTTCAAAAATTAATTTTTTACTGTCGCAAATATTAGTTGCGTCAGGGATTGCCTTTTCTATAGTAAATTTTGCAAAAAAATAATTTTTTACTGTCGCAAATTGTAACTGCGCCAGGGATTATCTTTTCTATAGTAAATTTTTCAAAAATTAATTTTTTACTGTCGCAAATTTTAATTGCGGCAGGGATTGAATTTTCTACAGTAAATTTTTCAAAAATTAATTTTTTACTGTCGCAAATTTTAAATACGCCAGGGATTGCCCTTTCTATAGTAAATTATTCAAAAAATAATTTTTTACTGTCGCAAATTTTAATTGCGCCAGGGATTGCCTTTTCTATAGTAAATTTTTCAAAAATTAATTTTTTACTGTCGCAAATTTTAATTACGCCAGGGATTGCCTTTTCTACAGTAAATTTTTCAAAAAATAATTTTTTACTGTCGCAAATTTTAATTGCGCCAGGAATTGCCTTTTCTATAGTAAATTTTTCATAAATTAATTTTATACTGTCGCAAATTTTAAATACGCCAGGGATTGCCTCTTCTATATTAAATTATTCACAAATTTATTTTATACTGTCGCAAATTTTAAATACGCCAGGGATTGCCTCTTCTATAGTAAATTATTCAAAAAATAATTTTTTGCAGTCGCAAATTTTAATTCCGCCAGGGATTGCCTTTTCTACAGTAAACTTTTCAAAAAATAATTTTATACTGTCGCAAAATGTAATTGCGCCAGGGATTACCTTTTCTATAGTAAATTATTCAAAAAATATTTTTTTATTGTCGCAAATTTTAATTACGACAGGGATTGCCATTTCTATAGTAAATTTTTCCAAAAAAATTTTTTACTGTTGCAAATTTTAAATACGCCAGGAATTGCCTTTTCTATAGTAAATTTTTCAAAAATTAATTTTTTACTGTCGCAAATATTAGTTGCGTCAGGGATTGCCTTTTCTATAGTAAATTTTGCAAAAAAATAATTTTTTACTGTCGCAAATTGTAACTGCGCCAGGGATTATCTTTTCTATAGTAAATTTTTCAAAAATTAATTTTTTACTGTCGCAAATTTTAATTGCGGCAGGGATTGAATTTTCTACAGTAAATTTTTCAAAAATTAATTTTTTACTGTCGCAAATATTAGTTGCGTCAGGGATTGCCTTTTCTATAGTAAATTTTGCAAAAAAATAATTTTTTACTGTCGCAAATTGTAACTGCGCCAGGGATTATCTTTTCTATAGTAAATTATTCAAAAAATAATTTTTTACTGTCGCAAATTTTAATTGCGCCAGGATTGCCTATTCTATAGTAAATTTTTCAAAAATTAATTTTTTACTGTCGCAAATTTTAATTACGCCAGGGATTGCCTTTTCTACAGTAAATTTTTCAAAAAATAATTTTTTACTGTCGCAAATTTTAATTGCGCCAGGAATTGCCTTTTCTATAGTAAATTTTTCATAAATTAATTTTATACTGTCGCAAATTTTAAATACGCCAGGGATTGCCTCTTCTATATTAAATTATTCACAAATTTATTTTATACTGTCGCAAATTTTAAATACGCCAGGGATTGCCCTTTCTATAGTAAATTATTCAAAAAATAATTTTTTACTGTCGCAAATTTTAATTGCGCCAGGGATTGCCTTTTCTATAGTAAATTTTTCAAAAATTAATTTTTTACTGTCGCAAATTTTAATTACGCCAGGGATTGCCTTTTCTACAGTAAATTTTTCAAAAAATAATTTTTTACTGTCGCAAATTTTAATTGCGCCAGGAATTGCCTTTTCTATAGTAAATTTTTCATAAATTAATTTTATACTGTCGCAAATTTTAAATACGCCAGGGATTGCCTCTTCTATATTAAATTATTCACAAATTTATTTTATACTGTCGCAAATTTTAATTGCGCCAGGGATTACCTTTTCTATAGTAAATTTTGCAAAAAATAATTTTTTACTGTCGCAAATTTTAACTGCGCCAGGGATTGCCTTTTCTACAGTAAATTTTTCAAAAAATAATTTTCTACTGTCGCAAATTTTAATTGCGCCAGAGATTGCCTTTTCTACAGTAAATTTTTCAAAAAATAATTTTTTACTGTCGCAAATTTTAAATACGCCAGGGATTGCCTTTTCTATAGTAAATTATTCAAAAAATATTTTTTTATTGTCGCAAATTTTAATTGCGCCAGGGATTGCCTTTTCTATAGTAAATTTTTCAAAAAATAATTTTCTACTGTCGCAAATTTTAATTGCGCCAGGGTTTGCCTTTTCTATAGTAAATTTTGCAAAAAATAATTTTCTACTGTCGCAAATTTTAATTGCGCCAGGGATTGCCTTTTCTATAGTAAATTTTGCAAAAAATAATTTTTTACTGTCGCAAATTTTAACTGCGCCAGGGATTGCCTTTTCTACAGTAAATTTTTCAAAAAATAATTTTTTACTGTCGCAAATTTTAATTACGCCAGGGATTGCCATTTCTATAGTAAATTTTTCCAAAAAAATTTTTTACTGTTGCAAATTTTAAATACGCTAGGAATTGCCTTTTCTATAGTAAATTTTTCAAAAATTAATTTTTTACTGTCGCAAATATTAGTTGCGTCAGGGATTGCCTTTTCTATAGTAAATTTTGCAAAAAAATAATTTTTTACTGTCGCAAATTGTAACTGCGCCAGGGATTATCTTTTCTATAGTAAATTTTTCAAAAATTAATTTTTTACTGTCGCAAATTTTAATTGCGGCAGGGATTGAATTTTCTACAGTAAATTTTTCAAAAATTAATTTTTTACTGTCGCAAATTTTAAATACGCCAGGGATTGCCCTTTCTATAGTAAATTATTCAAAAAATAATTTTTTACTGTCGCAAATTTTAATTGCGCCAGGGATTGCCTTTTCTATAGTAAATTTTTCAAAAATTAATTTTTTACTGTCGCAAATTTTAATTACGCCAGGGATTGCCTTTTCTACAGTAAATTTTTCAAAAAATAATTTTTTACTGTCGCAAATTTTAATTGCGCCAGGAATTGCCTTTTCTATAGTAAATTTTTCATAAATTAATTTTATACTGTCGCAAATTTTAAATACGCCAGGGATTGCCTCTTCTATATTAAATTATTCACAAATTTATTTTATACTGTCGCAAATTTTAAATACGCCAGGGATTGCCTCTTCTATAGTAAATTATTCAAAAAATAATTTTTTGCAGTCGCAAATTTTAATTCCGCCAGGGATTGCCTTTTCTACAGTAAACTTTTCAAAAAATAATTTTATACTGTCGCAAAATGTAATTGCGCCAGGGATTACCTTTTCTATAGTAAATTATTCAAAAAATATTTTTTTATTGTCGCAAATTTTAATTACGACAGGGATTGCCATTTCTATAGTAAATTTTTCCAAAAAAATTTTTTACTGTTGCAAATTTTAAATACGCCAGGAATTGCCTTTTCTATAGTAAATTTTTCAAAAATTAATTTTTTACTGTCGCAAATATTAGTTGCGTCAGGGATTGCCTTTTCTATAGTAAATTTTGCAAAAAAATAATTTTTTACTGTCGCAAATTGTAACTGCGCCAGGGATTATCTTTTCTATAGTAAATTTTTCAAAAATTAATTTTTTACTGTCGCAAATTGTAATTGCGCCAGGGATTACCTTTTCTATAGTAAATTATTCAAAAAATAATGTTTTACTGTCGCAAATATTAATTGCGCCAGGGATTGCCTTTTCTACAGTAAATTTTTCAAAAAATAATTTTCTATTCTCGCAAATTTTAATTGCGCCAAGGATTGCCTTTTCTAGAGTAAATTTTTCAAAAAATAATTTTTTACTGTCGCAAATTTTAAATACGCCAGGATTGCCTTTTCTATAGTAAATTATTCAAAAAATAATTTTTTATTGTCGCAAATTTTAATTGCGCCAGGGATTGCCTTTCTATAGTAAATTTTTCAAAAAATAATTTTCTACTGTCGCAAATTTTAATTGCGCCAGGGATTGCCTTTTCTATAGTAAATTTTGCAAAAAATAATTTTTTACTGTCGCAAATTTTAATTGCGCCAGGGATTGCCTTTTCTACAGTAATTTTTTCAAAAAATAATTTTTTACTGTCGCAAATTTTAATTACGCCAGGGATTGCCTTTTCTATAGTAAATTTTTCCAAAAAAAAATTTTACTGTCGCAAATTTTAAATACGCCAGGTATTGCCTTTTCTATAGTAAATTTTTCAAAAATTAATTTTTTACTGTCGCAAATTTTAATTGCGTCAGGGATTGGCTTTTCTAGAGTAAATTTTTCAAAAAATAATTTTTTACTGTCGCAAATTTTAATTGCGCCAGGGATTGCCTTTTCTATAGTAAATTTTGCAAAATAATAATTTTTTACTGTCGCAAATTATAACTGCGCCACGGATTACCTTTTCTATTGTAAATTTTTCAAAAATTAATTTTTTACTGTGGCAAATTTTAATTGCGCCAGGGATTGCCTTTTCTAGAGTAAATTTTTCAAAAAATAATTTTTTACTGTCGCAAATTTTAATTGCGCCAGGGATTGCCTTTTCTATAGTAAATTTTGCAAAAATTAATTTTTTACTGTCGCAAATTTTAATTGCGGCAGGGATTGAATTTTATACAGTAAATTTTTCAAAAATTAATTTTTTTACTGTCGCAAATTTTAAATACGCCAGGGATTGCCTTTTCTACAGTAAATTTTTCAAAAAATAATTTTTTACTGTCGCAAATTTTAATTGCGCCAGGGATTGCCTTTTCTATAGTAAATTTTTCAAAAAATGATTTTTTACTGTCGCAAATTTTAATTGCGCCAGGGATTGCCTTTTCTACAGTAAATTTTTCAAAAAATAATTTTATACTGTCGCAAAATTTAATTGCGCCAGAGATTGCCTTTTCTGCAGTAAATTTTACAAAAATTAATTTTTTACTGTCGCAAATATTAATTGCGCCAGGGATTGCCTTTTCTAGAGTAAATTTTTCAAAAAATAATTTTTTACTGTCGCAAATTTTAATTGCGCCATGGAATTCCTTTTCTATAGTCAATTTTGCAAAAAATTAATTTTGTACTGACGCAAATTTTAATTACGCCAGGGGATTGCCTTTTCTACAGTAAATTTTTCAAAAAATAATTTTTTACTGTCGCAAATTTTAATTACGCCAGGGATTGCCTTTTCTACATTAAATTTTTCAAAAATTAATTTTTTACTGTCGCAAAATTTTATTGCGCCAGGGATTGCCTTTTCTACAGTAAATTTTACAAAAAATATTTTTTTACTGTCGCAAATTTTAATTGCGCCAGGGATTGCATTTTCTATAGTAAATTTTGCAAAAAAAAAATTTTTTACTGTCTCAAATTTTAATTACGCCAGGGATTGCCTTTTCTACAGTAAATTTTTCAAAAAATAATTTTTTAATGTCGCAAATTTTAACTACGCCAGGGATTGCATTTTCTACAGTAAATTTTTTCAAAAAATAATTTTTTTATGTCGCAAATTTTAATTACGCCAGGGATTGCCTTTTCTACAGTAAATTTTTTACTGTCGCAAATTTTAAATAAACCAGGGATTGCCTTTTCTATAGTAAATTATTCAAAAAATAATTTTTTACTGTCGCAAATTTTAATTACGCCAGGGATTGCCTTTTCTACAGTAAATTTTTTACTGTCGCAAATTTTAAATAAACCAGGGATTGCCTTTTCTATAGTAAATTATTCAAAAAATAATTTTTTACTGTCGCAAATTTTAATTGCGCCAAGGATTGCCTTTTCTACAGTAAATTTTTCAAAAAATAATTTTTTACTGTCGCAAATTTTAAATACGCCAGGAATTGCCTTTTCTATAGTAAATTATTCAAAAAATAATTTTTTATTGTCGCAAATTTTAATTGCGCCAGGGATTGCCTTTCTATAGTAAATTTTTCAAAAAATAATTTTCTACTGTCGCAAATTTTAATTGCGCCAGGGATTGCCTTTTCTATAGTAAATTTTGCAAAAAATAATTTTTTACTGTCGCAAATTTTAATTGCGCCAGGGATTGCCTTTTCTACAGTAATTTTTTCAAAAAATAATTTTTTACTGTCGCAAAATTTAATTACGCCAGGGATTGCCTTTTCTATAGTAAATTTTTACAAAAAAAATTTTACTGTCGCAAATTATAATACGCCAGGTATTGCCTTTTCTATAGTAAATTTTTCAAAAATTAATTTTTTACTGTCGCAAATTTTAATTGCGTCAGGGATTGGCTTTTCTAGAGTAAATTTTTCAAAAAATAATTTTTTACTGTCGCAAATTTTAATTGCGCCAGGGATTGCCTTTTCTATAGTAAATTTTGCAAAAAAATAATTTTTTACTGTCGCAAATTATAATTGCGCCACGGATTACCTTTTCTATTGTAAATTTTTCAAAAATTAATTTTTTACTGTAGCAAATTTTAATTGCGCCAGGGATTGCCTTTTCTAGAGTAAATTTTTCAAAAAATAATTTTTTACTGTCGCAAATTTTAATTGCGCCAGGATTGTCTTTTCTATAGTAAATTTTGCAAAAAAAAAATTTTTTACTGTCGCAAATTGTAACTGCGCCAGGGATTACCTTTTCTATAGTAAATTTTGCAAAAAAAATAATTTTTTACTGTCGCAAATTGTAACTGCGCCAGGGATTACCTTTTCTATTGTAAATTTTTCAAAAATTAATTTTTTACTGTCGCAAATTTTAATTGCGGCAGGGATTGAATTTTATACAGTAAATTTTTCAAAAATTAATTTTTTACTGTCGCAAATTTTAAATACGCCAGGGATTGCCTTTTCTACAGTAAATTTTTCAAAAAATAATTTTTTACTGTCGCAAATTTTAATTGCGCCAGGGATTGCCTTTTCTATAGTAAATTTTTCAAAAAATAATTTTTTACTGTCGCAAATTTTAATTGCGCCAGGGATTGCCTTTTCTACAGTAAATTTTTCAAAAAATAATTTTATACTGTCGCAAAATTTAATTGCGCCAGGGATTGCCTTTTCTGCAGTAAATTTTACAAAAAACTAATTTTTTATTGTCGCAAATTTTAATTGCGCCAGGGATTGCCTTTTCTAGAGTAAATTTTTCAAAAAATAATTTTTTACTGTCGCAAATTTTAATTGCGCCAGGGAATGCCTTTTCTATAGTAAATTTTGCAAAAAAATAATTTTTTTACTGTCGCAAATTTTAATTACGCCAGGGATTGCCTTTTCTACAGTAAATTTTTCAAAAAATAATTTTTTTACTGTCGCAAATTTTAATTATGCCAGGGATTGCCTTTTCTACAGTAAATTTTTCAAAAATTAATTTTTTACTGTCGCAAAATTTTATTGCGCCAGGGATTGCCATTTCTACAGTAAATTTTACAAAAAATATTTTTTTACTGTCGCAAATTTTAATTGCGCCAGGGATTGCCTTTTCTATAGTATATTTTCCAAAAAAAAAATTTTTTACTGTCTCAAATTTTAATTACGCCAGGGATTGCCTTTTCTACAGTAAATTTTTCAAAAAATAATTTTTTAATGTCGCAAATTTTAACTACGCCAGGGATTGCATTTTCTACAGTAAATTTTTCAAAAAATAATTTTTTTATGTCGCAAATTTTAATTACGCCAGGGATTGCCTTTTCTACAGTAAATTTTTTACTGTCGCAAATTTTAAATAAACCAGAGATTACCATTTATATAGTAAATTATTCAAAAAATAATTTTATACTGTCGCAAATTTTAATTGCGCCAGGGATTGCCTTTTCTATAGTAAATTTTTCACAAATTAATTTATACTGTCGCAAATTTTAAATACGCCAGGGATTGCTTCTTCTATAGTAAATTATTCACAAATTTATTTTATACTGTCGCAAATTTTAAATACGCCAGGGATTGCCTCTTCTATAGTAGATTATTCAAAAAATAATTTTTTACTGTCGCAAATTTTAATTGCGCCAGGGATTGCCTTTTCTATAGTAAATTTATCAAAAAATAATTTTATACTGTCGCAAATTGTAATTGCGCCAGGGATTACCTTTTCTATAGTAAATTATTCAAAAAATAATGTTTTACTGTCGCAAATATTAATTGCGTCAGGGATTGCTTTTCTACAGTAAATTTTTCAAAAAATAATTTTCTACTGTCGCAAATTTTAATTGCGCCAAGGATTGCCTTTTCTACAGTAAATTTTTCAAAAAATAATTTTTTACTGTCGCAAATTTTAAATACGCCAGGGATTTCCTTTTCTATAGTAAATTATTCAAAAAATAATTTTTTATTGTCGCAAATTTTAATTGCGCCAGGGATTGCCTTCTCTATAGTAAATTTTTCAAAAATTACTTTTTTACTGTCGCAAATTTTAATTGCGTCAGGGATTGGCTTTTCTAGAGTAAATTTTTCAAAAAATAATTTTTTACTGTCGCAAATTTTAATTGCGCCAGGGATTGCCTTTTCTATAGTAAATTTTGCAAAAAAATAATTTTTTACTGTCGCAAATTATAATTGCGCCACGGATTACCTTTTCTATTGTAAATTTTTTAAAAATTAATTTTTTACTGTGGCAAATTTTAATTGCGCCAGGGATTGCCTTTTCTAGAGTAAATTTTTCAAAAAATAATTTTTTACTGTCGCAAATTTTAATTGCGCCAGGGATTGCCTTTTCTATAGTAAATTTTGCAAAAAAATAATTTTTTACTGTCGCAAATTGTAACTGCGCCAGGGATTACCTGTTCTATAGTAAATTTTGCAAAAAAAATAATTTTTTACTGTCGCAAATTGTAACTGCGCCAGGGATTACCTTTTCTATAGTAAATTTTTCAAAAATTAATTTTTTACTGTCGCAAATTTTAATTGCGGCAGGGATTGAATTTTATACAGTAAATTTTTCAAAAATTAATTTTTTACTGTCGCAAATTTTAAATACGCCAGGGATTGCCTTTTCTACAGTAAATTTTTCAAAAAATAATTTTTTACTGTCGCAAATTTTAATTGCGCCAGGGATTGCCTTTTCTATAGTAAATTTTTCAAAAAATAATTTTTTACTGTCGCAAATTTTAAATACGCCAGGGTTTGCCTCTTCTATAGTACATTTTTCAAAAATTAATTTTTTACTGTCGCAAATTTTAATTACGCCAGCGATTGCCTTTTCTACAGTAAATTTTTCAAAAAATAATTTTTTACTGTCGCAAATTTTAAATACGCCAGGGATTGCCTCTTCTATAGTAAATTATTCAAAAAATAATTTTTTACTGTCGCAAATGTTAATTGCGCCAGGCATTGCCTTTTTATTGCAAATTTTTCAAAAATTATTTTTTACTGTCGCAAATTTTAATTACGTCAGGGATTGCCTTTTCTACAGTAAATTTTTCAAAAATAATTTTTTACTGTCGCAAATTTTAATTACGCCAGGGATTGCCTTTTCTACAGTAAATTTTTCAAAAAATAATTTATTACTGTCGCAAATTTTAATTACGCCAGGGATTGCCTTTTCTACAGTAAATTTTACAAAAAATAATTTTTTACTGTCGCAAATTATAATTGCGCCAGGGATTGCCTTTTCTATAGTAAATTTTTCAAAAAATAATTTTTTACTGTCGCAAATTTTAAATACGCCAGGGATTGCCTCTTCTATAGTACATTTTTCAAAAATTAATTTTTTACTGTCGCAAATTTTAATTACGCCAGCGATTGCCTTTTCTACAGTAAATTTTTCAAAAAATAATTTTTTACTGTCGCAAATTTTAAATACGCCAGGGATTGCCTCTTCTATAGTAAATTATTCAAAAAATAATTTTTTACTGTCGCAAATGTTAGTTGCGCCAGGCATTGCCTTTTCTATTGCAAATTTTTCAAAAATTATTTTTTTAATGTCGCAAATTTTAATTACGTCAGGGATTGCCTTTTCTACAGTAAATTTTTCAAAAAATAATTTTTTACTGTCGCAAATTTTAATTACGCCAGGGATTGCCTTTTCTACATTAAATTTTTCAAAAAATAATTTTTTACTGTCGCAAATTTTAAATACGCCAGGGATTGCCTTTTCTATAGTAAATTATTCAAAAAATAATTTTTTACTGTCGCAAATTTTAATTGCGCCAGGGATTGCCTTTTCTATTGCAAATTTTCAAATTAATTTTTTACTGTCGCAAATTTTAATTACGCCAGGGATTGCCTTTTCTACAGTAAATTTTTCAAAAAATAATTTTTTACTGTCGCAAATTTTAATTACGCCAGGGATTGCCTTTTCTACAGTAATTTTTTCAAAAATTAATTTTTTACTGTCGCAAAATTTTATTGCGCCAGGGATTGCCTTTTCTACAGTAAATTTTACAAAAAATAATTTTTTACTGTCGCAAATTTTAATTGCGCCAGGGATTGCCTTTTCTGTAGTAAATTTTGCAAAAAAATAATTTATTACTGTCGCAAATTTTAATTACGCCAGGGATTGCCTTTTCTACAGTAAATTTTTCAAAAAATAATTTTTTTATGTCGCAAATTTTAATTAGGCCAGGGATTGCCTTTTCTACAGTAAATTTTTCAAAAAATAATTTTTTACTGTCGCAAATTTTAAATACGCCAGGGATTGCCTTTTCTACAGTAAATTTTACAAAAAATAATTTTTTACTGTCGCAAATTTTAATTACGCCAGGGATTGCCTTTTCTACAGTAAATTTTTCAAAAATAATTATTACTGTCGCAAATTTTAATTACGCCAGGGATGGCCTTTTCTACAGTAAATTTTTCAAAAAATAATTTTTTTATGTCGCAAATTTTAATTAGGCCAGGGATTGCCTTTTCTAAAGTAAATTTTTCAAAAAATAATTTTTTACTGTCGCAAATTTTAAATACGCCAGGGATTGCCTTTTCTATAGTAAATTATTCAAAAAATAATTTTTTACTGTCGCAAATTTTAATTGCGCCAGGGATTGCCTTTTCTCTAGTAAATTTTTCACAAATTAATTTTATACTGTCGCAAATTTTAAATACGCCAGGGATTGCTTCTTCTATAGTAAATTATTCACAAATTTATTTTATACTGTCGCAAATTTTAAATACGCCAGGTATTGCCTCTTCTATAGTAAATTATTCAAAAAATAATTTTTTACTGTCGCAAATTTTAATGGCGCCAGGGATTGCCTTTTCTACAGTAAATTTGTCAAAAAATAATTTTATACTGTCGCAAATTGTAATTGCGCCAGGGATTACCTTTTCTATTGTAAATTATTCAAAAAATAATTTTTTACTGTCGCAAATATTAATTGCGCCAGGGATTGCCTTTTCTACAGTAAATTTTCAAAAAATAATTTTCTACTGTCGCAAATTTTAATTGCGCCAGGGATTGCTTTTCTATAGTAAATTTTGCAAAAAATAATTTTTTACTGTCGCAAATTTTAATTGCGCCAGGGATTGCCTTTTCTACAGTAATTTTTTCAAAAAATAATTTTTTACTGTCGCAAATTTTAATTGCGCCAAGGATTGCCTTTTCTACAGTAAATTTTTCAAAAAATAATTTTTTACTGTCGCAAATTTTAAATACGCCAGGGATTGCCTTTTCTATAGTAAATTATTCAAAAAATTATTTTTTATTGTCGCAAATTTTAATTGCGCCAGGGATTGCCTTTCTATAGTAAATTTTTAAAAAAATAATTTTCTACTGTCGCAAATTTTAATTGCGCCAGGGATTGCCTTTTCTATAGTAAATTTTGCAAAAAATAATTTTTTACTCTCGCAAATTTTAATTGCGCCAGGGATTGCCTTTTCTACAGTAAATTTTTCAAAAAATAATTTTTTACTGTCGCAAATTTTAATTACGCCAGGGATTGCCATTTCTATAGTAAATTTTTCCAAAAAAATTTTTTAATATTGCAAATTTTAAATACGCCAGGGATTGCCTTTTCTATAGTAAATTTTCAAAAATTAATTTTTTACTGTCGCAAATTTTAATTGCGTCAGGGATTGCCTTTTCTAGACTAATTTTTTTACTGTCGCAAATTTTAATTGCGCCAGGGATTGCCTTTTCTATAGTAAATTTTGCAAAAAATAATTTTTTACTGTCGCAAATTTTAACTGCGCCAGGGATTGCCTTTTCTACAGTAAATTTTTCAAAAAATAATTTTCTACTGTCGCAAATTTAATTGCGCCAGGGATTGCCTTTTCTACAGTAAATTTTTCAAAAAATAATTTTTTACTGTCGCAAATTTTAAATACGCCAGGGATTGCCTCTTCTATAGTAAATTATTCAAAAAATAATTTTTTACTGTCGCAAATGTTAATTGCGCCAGGCATTGCCTTTTTATTGCAAATTTTTCAAAAATTATTTTTTTACTGTCGCAAATTTTAATTACGTCAGGGATTGCCTTTTCTACAGTAAATTTTTCAAAAAATAATTTTTTACTGTCGCAAATTTTAATTACGCCAGGGATTGCCTTTTCTACAGTAAATTTTTCAAAAAATAATTTATTACTGTCGCAAATTTTAATTACGCCAGGGATTGCCTTTTCTACAGTAAATTTTACAAAAAATAATTTTTTACTGTCGCAAATTATAATTGCGCCAGGGATTGCCTTTTCTATAGTAAATTTTTCAAAAAATAATTTTTTACTGTCGCAAATTTTAAATACGCCAGGGATTGCCTCTTCTATAGTACATTTTTCAAAAATTAATTTTTTACTGTCGCAAATTTTAATTACGCCAGCGATTGCCTTTTCTACAGTAAATTTTTCAAAAATAATTTTTTACTGTCGCAAATTTTAAATACGCCAGGGATTGCCTCTTCTATAGTAAATTATTCAAAAAATAATTTTTTACTGTCGCAAATGTTAGTTGCGCCAGGCATTGCCTTTTCTATTGCAAATTTTTCAAAAATTATTTTTTTAATGTCGCAAATTTTAATTACGTCAGGGATTGCCTTTTCTACAGTAAATTTTTCAAAAAATAATTTTTTACTGTCGCAAATTTTAATTACGCCAGGGATTGCCTTTTCTACATTAAATTTTTCAAAAAATAATTTTTTACTGTCGCAAATTTTAAATACGCCAGGGATTGCCTTTTCTATAGTAAATTATTCAAAAAATAATTTTTTACTGTCGCAAATTTTAATTGCGCCAGGGATTGCCTTTTCTATTGCAAATTTTTCAAAATTAATTTTTTACTGTCGCAAATTTTAATTACGCCAGGGATTGCCTTTTCTACAGTAAATTTTTCAAAAAATAATTTTTTACTGTCGCAAATTTTAATTACGCCAGGGATTGCCTTTTCTACAGTAATTTTTCAAAAATTAATTTTTTACTGTCGCAAAATTTTATTGCGCCAGGGATTGCCTTTTCTACAGTAAATTTTACAAAAAATAATTTTTTACTGTCGCAAATTTTAATTGCGCCAGGGATTGCCTTTTCTGTAGTAAATTTTGCAAAAAAATAATTTATTACTGTCGCAAATTTTAATTACGCCAGGGATTGCCTTTTCTACAGTAAATTTTTCAAAAAATAATTTTTTTATGTCGCAAATTTTAATTAGGCCAGGGATTGCCTTTTCTACAGTAAATTTTTCAAAAAAATAATTTTTTACTGTCGCAAATTTTAAATACGCCAGGGATTGCCTTTTCTACAGTAAATTTTACAAAAAATAATTTTTTACTGTCGCAAATTTTAATTACGCCAGGGATTGCCTTTTCTACAGTAAATTTTTCAAAAAATAATTTATTACTGTCGCAAATTTTAATTACGCCAGGGATGGCCTTTTACAGTAAATTTTTCAAAAAATAATTTTTTTATGTCGCAAATTTTAATTAGGCCAGGATTGCCTTTTCTACAGTAAATTTTTCAAAAATAATTTTTTACTGTCGCAAATTTTAAATACGCCAGGGATTGCCTTTTCTATAGTAAATTATTCAAAAAATAATTTTTTACTGTCGCAAATTTTAATTGCGCCAGGGATTGCCTTTTCTCTAGTAAATTTTTCACAAATTAATTTTATACTGTCGCAAATTTTAAATACGCCAGGGATTGCTTCTTCTATAGTAAATTATTCACAAATTTATTTTATACTGTCGCAAATTTTAAATACGCCAGGTATTGCCTCTTCTATAGTAAATTATTCAAAAAATAATTTTTTACTGTCGCAAATTTTAATGGCGCCAGGGATTGCCTTTTCTACAGTAAATTTGTCAAAAAATAATTTTATACTGTCGCAAATTGTAATTGCGCCAGGGATTACCTTTTCTATTGTAAATTATTCAAAAAATAATTTTTTACTGTCGCAAATATTAATTGCGCCAGGGATTGCCTTTTCTACAGTAAATTTTCAAAAAATAATTTTCTACTGTCGCAAATTTTAATTGCGCCAGGGATTGCTTTTCTATAGTAAATTTTGCAAAAAATAATTTTTTACTGTCGCAAATTTTAATTGCGCCAGGGATTGCCTTTTCTACAGTAATTTTTTCAAAAAATAATTTTTTACTGTCGCAAATTTTAATTGCGCCAAGGATTGCCTTTTCTACAGTAAATTTTTCAAAAAATAATTTTTTACTGTCGCAAATTTTAAATACGCCAGGGATTGCCTTTTCTATAGTAAATTATTCAAAAAATTATTTTTTATTGTCGCAAATTTTAATTGCGCCAGGGATTGCCTTTCTATAGTAAATTTTTAAAAAAATAATTTTCTACTGTCGCAAATTTTAATTGCGCCAGGGATTGCCTTTTCTATAGTAAATTTTGCAAAAAATAATTTTTTACTGTCGCAAATTTTAATTGCGCCAGGGATTGCCTTTTCTACAGTAAATTTTTCAAAAAATAATTTTTTACTGTCGCAAATTTTAATTACGCCAGGGATTGCCATTTCTATAGTAAATTTTTCCAAAAAATTTTTTTAATATTGCAAATTTTAAATACGCCAGGGATTGCCTTTTCTATAGTAAATTTTTCAAAAATTAATTTTTTACTGTCGCAAATTTTAATTGCGTCAGGGATTGCCTTTTCTAGACTAATTTTTTTACTGTCGCAAATTTTAATTGCGCCAGGGATTGCCTTTTCTATAGTAAATTTTGCAAAAAATAATTTTTTACTGTCGCAAATTTTAACTGCGCCAGGGATTGCCTTTTCTACAGTAAATTTTTCAAAAAATAATTTTCTACTGTCGCAAATTTAATTGCGCCAGGGATTGCCTTTTCTATAGTAAATTTTTCAAAAAATAATTTTTTACTGTCGCAAATTTTAAATACGCCAGGGATTGCCTTTTCTATAGTAAATTATTCAAAAAATATTTTTTTATTGTCGCAAATTTTAATTGCGCCAGGGATTGCCTTTCTATAGTAAATTTTTAAAAAAATAATTTTCTACTGTCGCAAATTTTAATTGCGCCAGGGATTGCTTTTCTATAGTAAATTTTGCAAAAAATAATTTTCTACTGTCGCAAATTTTAACTGCGAAAGGGATTGCCTTTTCTATAGTAAATTTTGCAAAAAATAATTTTTTACTGTCGCAAATTTTAACTGCGCCAGGGATTGCCTTTTCTACAGTAAATTTTTCAAAAAATAATTTTTTACTGTCGCAAATTTTAATTACGCCAGGGATTGCCATTTCTATAGTAAATTTTTCCAAAAAAATTTTTACTGTCGCAAATTTTAAATACGCCAGGAATTGCTTTTTCTATAGTAAATTTTTCAAAAATTAATTTTTTACTGTCGCAAATTTTAATTGCGTCAGGGATTGCCTTTTCTATAGTAAATTTTGCAAAAAAATAATTTTTTACTGTCGCAAATTGTAACTGCGCCAGGGATTATCTTTTCTATAGTAAATTTTTCAAAAATTAATTTTTTACTGTCGCAAATTTTAATTGCGGCAGGGATTGAATTTTCTACAGTAAATTTTTCAAAAATTAATTTTTTACCGTCGCAAATTTTAAATACGCCAGGGATTGTCTTTTCTACAGTAAATTTTTCAAAAAATAATTTTTTACTGTCGCAAATTTTAATTGCGCCAGGGATTGCCTTTACTATAGTAAATTATTAAAAAAATAATTTTTTACTGTCGCAAATTTTAATTGCGCCAGGGATTGCATTTTCTATAGTAAATTATTCAAAAAATAATTTTTTACTGTCGCAAATTTTAATTGCGCCAGGGATTGCCTTTTCTATAGTAAATTTTTCAAAAATTAATTTTTTACTGTCGCAAATTTTAATTACGCCAGGGATTGCCTTTTCTACAGTAAATTTTTCAAAAAATAATTTTTTACTGTCGCAAATTTTAATTGCGCCAGGGATTGCCTTTTCTATAGTAAATTTTTCATAAATTAATTTTATACTGTCGCAAATTTTAAATACGCCAGGGATTGCCTCTTCTATAGTAAATTATTCACAAATTTATTTTATACTGTCGCAAATTTTAAATACGCCAGGGATTGCCTCTTCTATAGTAAATTATTCAAAAAATAATTTTTTGCAGTCGCAACTTTTAATTCCGCCAGGGATTGCCTTTTCTACAGTAAACTTTTCAAAAAATAATTTTATACTGTCGCAAAATGTAATTGCGCCAGGGATTACCTTTTCTATAGTAAATTATTCAAAAAATAATTTTTTACTGTCGCAAATTTTAATTGCGCCAGGGATTGCCTTTTCTATAGTAAATTTTTCAAAAAATAATTTTCTACTCTCGCAAATTTTAATTGCGCCAGGGATTGCCTTTTCTATAGTAAATTTTGCAAAAAATAATTTTTTACTGTCGCAAATTTTAATTACGCCAGGGATTGCCTTTTCTATTGTAAATTTTTCAAAAATTAATTTTTTACTGTCGCAAATTTTAATTACGACAGGTATTGCCTTTTCTACAGTAAATTTTGAAAAAAAATAATTTTTTACTGTCGCAAATTTTAATTACGCCAGGGATTGCCTTTTCTATAGTAAATTTTTCAAAAAATAATTTTTTACTGTCGCAAATTTTAATTACGCCAAGGACTGCCTTTTCTACAGTAAATTTTTCAAAAAATAATTTTTTACTGTCGCAAATTTTAAATACGCCAGGGATTGCCTTTTCTATAGTAAATTATTCAAAAAATAATTTTTTACTGTCGCAAATTTTAATTGCGCCAGGGATTGCCTTTTCTATAGTAAATTTTTCACAAATTAATTTTATACTGTCGCAAATTTTAAATACGCCAGGGATTGCCTCTTCTATAGTAAATTATTCACAAATTTATTTTATACTGTCGCAAATTTTAAATACAACAGGGATTGCCTCTTCTATAGTAAATTATTCAAAAAATAATTTTTTGCTGTCGCAAATTTTAATTGCGCCAGGGATTGCCCTTTCTACAGTAAATTTTTCAAAAAATAATTTTATACTGTCGCAAAATTTAATTACGCCAGGGATTGCCTTTTCTACAGTAAATTTTTCAAAAATTAATTTTTTATTGTCGCAAAATTTTATTGCGCCAGGTATTGCCTTTTCTACAGTAAATTTTACAAAAAATATTTTTTTACTGTCGCAAATTTTAATTGCGCCAGGGATTGCCTTTTCTATAGTAAATTTTGCAAAAAAAAAATTTTTTACTGTCGCAAATTTTAATTACGCCAGGGATTGCCTTTTCTACAGTAAATTTTTCAAAAAATAATTTTTTAATGTCGCAAATTTTAACTACGCCAGGGATTGCATTTTCTACAGTAAATTTTTCAAAAAATAATTTTTTTATGTCGCAAATTTTAATTACGCCAGGATTGCCTTTTCTACAGTAAATTTTTTACTGTCGCAAATTTTAAATAAACCAGGGATTGCCTTTTCTATAGTAAATTATTCAAAAAATAATTTTTTACTGTCGCAAATTTTAATTGCGCCAGGGATTGCCTTTTCTATAGTAAATTTTTCACAAGTTAATTTTATACTGTCGCAAATTTTAAATACGCCAGGGATTGCTTCTTCTATAGTAAATTATTCACAAATTTATTTTATACTGTCGCAAATTTTAAATACGCCAGGGATTGCCTCTTCTATAGTAGATTATTCAAAAAATAATTTTTTACTGTCGCAAATTTTAATTGCGCCAGGGATTGCCTTTTCTATAGTAAATTTATCAAAAAATAATTTTCTACTGTCGCAAATTTTAATTGCGCCAAGGATAGCCTTTTCTACAGTAAATTTTCAAAAAATAATTTTTTACTGTCGCAAATTTTAAATACGCCAGGGATTGCCTTTTCTATAGTAAATTATTCAAAAAATAATTTTTTATTGTCGCAAATTTTAATTGCGCCAGGGATTGCCTTTCTATAGTAAATTTTTAAAAAAATAATTTTCTACTGTCGCAAATTTTAATTGCGCCAGGGATTGCCTTTTCTATAGTAAATTTTGCAAAAAATAATTTTTTACTGTCGCAAATTTTAATTGCGCCAGGGATTGCCTTTCCTACAGTAATTTTTTCAAAAAATAATTTTTTACTGTCGCAAATTTTAATTACGCCAGGGATTGCCTTTTCTATAGTAAATTTTTCCAAAACAAAATTTTTACTGTCGCAAATTTTAAATACGCCAGGTATTGCCTTTTCTATAGTAAATTTTTCAAAAAATTAATTTTTTACTGTCGCAAATTTTAATTGCATCAGGGATTGGCTTTTCTAGAGTAAATTTTTCAAAAAAATAATTTTATACTGTCGCAAATTGTAATTGCGCCAGGGATTACCTTTTCTATTGTAAATTATTCAAAAAATAATTTTTTTACTGTCGCAAATATTAATTGCGCCAGGGTTTGCCTTTTCTACAGTAAATTTTCAAAAAATAATTATCTACTGTCGCAAATTTTAATTGCGCCAGGGATTGCCTTTTCTACAGTAAATTTTTCAAAAAATAAATTTTTACTGTCGCAAATTTTAAATACGCCAGGTATTGCCTTTTCTATAGTAAATTATTCAAAAAATAATTTTTTATTTTCGCAAATTTTAATTGCGCCAGGGATTGCCCTTTCTACAGTAAATTTTTCAAAAAATAATTTTCTACGGTCGCAAATTTTAATTGCGCCAGGGATTGCCTTTTCTATAGTAAATTTTGCAAAAAATAATTTTTTACTGTCGCAAATTTTAACTGCGCCAGGGATTGCCTTTTCTACAGTAAATTTTTCAAAAATAATTTTTTAATGTCGCAAATTTTAATTACGCCAGGGATTGCCATTTCTATAGTAAATTTTTCCAAAAAATTTTTTTACTGTCGCAAATTTTAAATACGCCAGGGATTGCCTTTTCTATAGTAAATTTTTCAAAAATTAATTTTTTACTGTCGCAAATTTTAATTGCGTCAGGGATTGCCTTTTCTAGAGTAAATTTTTTACTGTCGCAAATTTTAATTGCGCCAGGGATTACCTTTTCTATAGTAAATTTTGCAAAAAATAATTTTTTACTGTCGCAAATTTTAATTGCGCCAGGGTTTGCCTTTTCTACAGTAAATTTTCAAAAAATAATTATCTACTGTCGCAAATTTAATTGCGCCAGGGATTGCCTTTTCTACAGTAAATTTTTCAAAAATAAATTTTTACTGTCGCAAATTTTAAATACGCCAGGTATTGCCTTTTCTATAGTAAATTTTTCAAAAATTAATTTTTTACTGTCGCAAATTTTAATTGCGTCAGGGATTGGCTTTTCTAGAGTAAATTTTTCAAAAAATAATTTTATACTGTCGCAAATTGTAATTGCGCCAGGGATTACCTTTTCTATTGTAAATTATTCAAAAAATAATTTTTTACTGTCGCAAATATTAATTGCGCCAGGGTTTGCCTTTTCTACAGTAAATTTTCAAAAATAATTATCTACTGTCGCAAATTTAATTGCGCCAGGGATTGCCTTTTCTACAGTAAATTTTTCAAAAAATAAATTTTTACTGTCGCAAATTTTAAATACGCCAGGTATTGCCTTTTCTATAGTAAATTATTCAAAAAATATTTTTTTATTTTCGCAAATTTTAATTGCGCCAGGGATTGCCCTTTCTACAGTAAATTTTTCAAAAAATAATTTTCTACGGTCGCAAATTTTAATTGCGCCAGGGATTGCCTTTTCTATAGTAAATTTTGCAAAAAATAATTTTTTACTGTCGCAAATTTTAACTGCGCCAGGGATTGCCTTTTCTACAGTAAATTTTTCAAAAAATAATTTTTTACTGTCGCAAATTTTAATTACGCCAGGGATTGCCATTTCTATAGTAAATTTTTCCAAAAAAATTTTTACTGTCGCAAATTTTAAATACGCCAGGAATTGCTTTTTCTATAGTAAATTTTTCAAAAATTAATTTTTTACTGTCGCAAATTTTAATTGCGTCAGGGATTGCCTTTTCTATAGTAAATTTTGCAAAGAAATAATTTTTTACTGTCGCAAATTGTAACTGCGCCAGGGATTATCTTTTCTATAGTAAATTTTTCAAAAATTAATTTTTTACTGTCGCAAATTTTAATTGCGGCAGGGATTGAATTTTCTACAGTAAATTTTTCAAAATTAATTTTTTACTGTCGCAAATTTTAAATACGCCAGGGATTGCCTTTTCTACAGTAAATTTTTCAAAAAATAATTTTTTACTGTCGCAAATTTTAATTGCGCCGGGGATTGCCTTTACTATAGTAAATTATTAAAAAAATAATTTTTTACTGTCGCAAATTTTAATTGCGCCAGGGATTGCATTTTCTATAGTAAATTATTCAAAAAATAATTTTTTACTGTCGCAAATTTTAATTGCGCCAGGGATTGCCTTTTCTATAGTAAATTTTTCAATAATTAATTTTTTACTGTCGCAAATTTTAATTACGCCAGGGATTGCCTTTTCTACAGTAAATTTTTCAAAAAATAATTTTTTACTGTCGCAAATTTTAATTGCGCCAGGGATTGCCTTTTCTATAGTAAATTTTTCATAAATTAAATTTATACTGTCGCAAATTTTAAATACGCCAGGGATTGCCTCTTCTATAGTAAATTATTCACAAATTTATTTTATACTGTCGCAAATTTTAAATACGCCAGGGATTGCCTCTTCTATAGTAAATTATTCAAAAAATAATTTTTTGCAGTCGCAACTTTTAATTCCGCCAGGGATTGCCTTTTCTACAGTAAACTTTTCAAAAAATAATTTTATACTGTCGCAAAATGTAATTGCGCCAGGGATTACCTTTTCTATAGTAAATTATTCAAAAAATAATTTTTTACTGTCGCAAATTTTAATTGCGCCAGGGATTGCCTTTTCTATAGTAAATTTTTCAAAAAATAATTTTCTACTCTCGCAAATTTTAATTGCGCCAGGGATTGCCTTTTCTATAGTAAATTTTGCAAAAAATAATTTTTTACTGTCGCAAATTTTAATTACGCCAGGGATTGCCTTTTCTATTGTAAATTTTTCAAAAATTAATTTTTTACTGTCGCAAATTTTAATTACGACAGGTATTGCCTTTTCTACAGTAAATTTTTAAAAAAAATAATTTTTTACTGTCGCAAATTTTAATTACGCCAGGGATTGCCTTTTCTATAGTAAATTTTTCAAAAAATAATTTTTTACTGTCGCAAATTTTAATTACGCCAAGGATTGCCTTTTCTACAGTAAATTTTTCAAAAAATAATTTTTTACTGTCGCAAATTTTAAATACGCCAGGGATTGCCTTTTCTATAGTAAATTATTCAAAAAATAATTTTTTACTGTCGCAAATTTTAATTGCGCCAGGGATTGCCTTTTCTATAGTAAATTTTTCACAAATTAATTTTATACTGTCGCAAATTTTAAATACGCCAGGGATTGCCTCTTCTATAGTAAATTATTCACAAATTTATTTTATACTGTCGCAAATTTTAAATACAACAGGGATTGCCTCTTCTATAGTAAATTATTCAAAAAATAATTTTTTGCTGTCGCAAATTTTAATTGCGCCAGGGATTGCCCTTTCTACAGTAAATTTTTCAAAAAATAATTTTATACTGTCGCAAAATTTAATTGCGCCAGGGATTGCCTTTTCTGCAGTAAATTTTACAAAAACTAATTTTTTATTGTCGCAAATTTTAATTGCGCCAGGGATTGCCTTTTCTAGAGTAAATTTTTCAAAAAATAATTTTTTACTGTCGCAAATTTTAATTGCGCCAGGGAATGCCTTTTCTATAGTAAATTTTGCCAAAAATTAATTTTTTATTGTCGCAAATTTTAATTACGCCAGGGATTGCCTTTTCTACAGTAAATTTTTCAAAAAATAATTTTTTACTGTCGCAAATTTTAATTACGCCAGGGATTGCCTTTTCTACAGTAAATTTTTCAAAAATTAATTTTTTATTGTCGCAAAATTTTATTGCGCCAGGGATTGCCTTTTCTACAGTAAATTTTACAAAAAATATTTTTTTACTGTCGCAAATTTTAATTGCGCCAGGGATTGCCTTTTCTATAGTAAATTTTGCAAAAAAAAAATTTTTTACTGTCGCAAATTTTAATTACGCCAGGGATTGCCTTTTCTACAGTAAATTTTTCAAAAAATAATTTTTTAATGTCGCAAATTTTAACTACGCCAGGGATTGCATTTTCTACAGTAAATTTTTCAAAAAATAATTTTTTTATGTCGCAAATTTTAATTACGCCAGGGATTGCCTTTTCTACAGTAAATTTTTTACTGTCGCAAATTTTAAATAAATCAGGGATTGCCTTTTCTATAGTAAATTATTCAAAAAATAATTTTTTACTGTCGCAAATTTTAATTGCGCCAGGGATTGCCTTTTCTATAGTAAATTTTTCACAAATTAATTTTATACTGTCGCAAATTTTAAATACGCCAGGGATTGCTTCTTCTATAGTAAATTATTCACAAATTTATTTTATACTGTCGCAAATTTTAAATACGCCAGGGATTGCCTCTTCTATAGTAGATTATTCAAAAAATAATTTTTTACTGTCGCAAATTTTAATTGCGCCAGGGATTGCCTTTTCTATAGTAAATTTATCAAAAAATAATTTTCTACTGTCGCAAATTTTAATTGCGCCAAGGATTGCCTTTTCTACAGTAAATTTTTCAAAAAATAATTTTTTACTGTCGCAAATTTTAAATACGCCAGGGATTGCCTTTTCTATAGTAAATTATTCAAAAAATTATTTTTTATTGTCGCAAATTTTAATTGCGCCAGGGATTGCCTTTCTATAGTAAATTTTTAAAAAAATAATTTTCTACTGTCGCAAATTTTAATTGCGCCAGGGATTGCCTTTTCTATAGTAAATTTTGCAAAAAATAATTTTTTACTGTCGCAAATTTTAATTGCGCCAGGGATTGCCTTTTCTATAGTAAATTTTGCCAAAAATTAATTTTTTATTGTCGCAAATTTTAATTACGCCAGGGATTGCCTTTTCTACAGTAAATTTTTCAAAAAATAATTTTTTACTGTCGCAAATTTTAATTACGCCAGGGATTGCCTTTTCTACAGTAAATTTTTCAAAAATTAATTTTTTATTGTCGCAAAATTTTATTGCGCCAGGGATTGCCTTTTCTACAGTAAATTTTACAAAAAATATTTTTTTACTGTCGCAAATTTTAATTGCGCCAGGGATTGCCTTTTCTATAGTAAATTTTGCAAAAAAAAAATTTTTTACTGTCGCAAATTTTAATTACGCCAGGGATTGCCTTTTCTACAGTAAATTTTTCAAAAAATAATTTTTTAATGTCGCAAATTTTAACTACGCCAGGGATTGCATTTTCTACAGTAAATTTTTCAAAAAATAATTTTTTTATGTCGCAAATTTTAATTACGCCAGGGATTGCCTTTTCTACAGTAAATTTTTTACTGTCGCAAATTTTAAATAAACCAGGGATTGCCTTTTCTATAGTAAATTATTCAAAAAATAATTTTTTACTGTCGCAAATTTTAATTGCGCCAGGGATTGCCTTTTCTATAGTAAATTTTTCACAAATTAATTTTATACTGTCGCAAATTTTAAATACGCCAGGGATTGCTTCTTCTATAGTAAATTATTCACAAATTTATTTTATACTGTCGCAAATTTTAAATACGCCAGGGATTGCCTCTTCTATAGTAGATTATTCAAAAAATAATTTTTTACTGTCGCAAATTTTAATTGCGCCAGGGATTGCCTTTTCTATAGTAAATTTATCAAAAAATAATTTTCTACTGTCGCAAATTTTAATTGCGCCAAGGATTGCCTTTTCTACAGTAAATTTTTCAAAAAATAATTTTATACTGTCGCAAATTTTAAATACGCCAGGGATTGCCTTTTCTAGAGTAAATTATTCAAAAAATTATTTTTTATTGTCGCAAATTTTAATTGCGCCAGGGATTGCCTTTCTATAGTAAATTTTTAAAAAAATAATTTTCTACTGTCGCAAATTTTAATTGCGCCAGGGATTGCCTTTTCTATAGTAAATTTTGCAAAAAATAATTTTTTACTGTCGCAAATTTTAATTGCGCCAGGGATTGCCTTTTCTACAGTAATTTTTTCAAAAAATAATTTTTTACTGTCGCAAATTTTAATTACGCCAGGGATTGCCTTTTCTATAGTAAATTTTTCCAAAACAAAATTTTTACTGTCGCAAATTTTAAATACGCCAGGTATTGCCTTTTCTATAGTAAATTTTTCAAAAATTAATTTTTTACTGTCGCAAATTTTAATTGCGTCAGGGATTGGCTTTTCTAGAGTAAATTTTTCAAAAATAATTTATATACTGTCGCAAATTGTAATTGCGCCAGGGATTACCTTTTCTATTGTAAATTATTCAAAAAATAATTTTTTACTGTCGCAAATATTAATTGCGCCAGGGTTTGCCTTTTCTACAGTAAATTTTCAAAAAATAATTATCTACTGTCGCAAATTTTAATTGCGCCAGGGATTGCCTTTTCTACAGTAAATTTTTCAAAAAATAAATTTTTACTGTCGCAAATTTTAAATACGCCAGGTATTGCCTTTTCTATAGTAAATTATTCAAAAAATAATTTTTTATTTTCGCAAATTTTAATTGCGCCAGGGATTGCCTTTTCTACAGTAAATTTTTCAAAAAATAATTTTCTACGGTCGCAAATTTTAATTGCGCCAGGGATTGCCTTTTCTATAGTAAATTTTGCAAAAAATAATTTTTTACTGTCGCAAATTTTAACTGCGCCAGGGATTGCCTTTTCTACAGTAAATTTTTAAAAAATAATTTTTTAATGTCGCAAATTTTAATTACGCCAGGGATTGCCATTTCTATAGTAAATTTTTCCAAAAAATTTTTTTACTGTCGCAAATTTTAAATACGCCAGGGATTGCCTTTTCTATAGTAAATTTTTCAAAAATTAATTTTTTACTGTCGCAAATTTTAATTGCGTCAGGGATTGCCTTTTCTAGAGTAAATTTTTTACTGTCGCAAATTTTAATTGCGCCAGGGATTACCTTTTCTATAGTAAATTTTGCAAAAAATAATTTTTTACTGTCGCAAATTTTAACTGCGCCAGGGATTGCCTTTTCTACAGTAAATTTTTCAAAAATAATTTTCTACTGTCGCAAATTTTAATTGCGCCAGAGATTGCCTTTTCTACAGTAAATTTTTCAAAAAATAATTTTTTACTGTCGCAAATTTTAAATACGCCAGGGATTGCCTTTTCTATAGTAAATTATTCAAAAAATATTTTTTTATTGTCGCAAATTTTAATTGCGCCAGGGATTGCCTTTTCTATAGTAAATTTTTCAAAAAATAATTTTCTACTGTCGCAAATTTTAATTGCGCCAGGGTTTGCCTTTTCTATAGTAAATTTTGCAAAAAATAATTTTCTACTGTCGCAAATTTTAATTGCGCCAGGGATTGCCTTTTCTATAGTAAATTTTGCAAAAAATAATTTTTTACTGTCGCAAATTTTAACTGCGCCAGGGATTGCCTTTTCTACAGTAAATTTTTCAAAAAATAATTTTTTACTGTCGCAAATTTTAATTACGCCAGGGATTGCCATTTCTATAGTAAATTTTTCCAAAAAAAATTTTTTACTGTTGCAAATTTTAAATACGCCAGGAATTGCCTTTTCTATAGTAAATTTTTCAAAAATTAATTTTTTACTGTCGCAAATATTAGTTGCGTCAGGGATTGCCTTTTCTATAGTAAATTTTGCAAAAAAATAATTTTTTACTGTCGCAAATTGTAACTGCGCCAGGGATTATCTTTTCTATAGTAAATTTTTCAAAAATTAATTTTTTACTGTCGCAAATTTTAATTGCGGCAGGGATTGAATTTTCTACAGTAAATTTTTCAAAAATTAATTTTTTACTGTCGCAAATTTTAAATACGCCAGGGATTGCCCTTTCTATAGTAAATTATTCAAAAATAATTTTTTACTGTCGCAAATTTTAATTGCGCCAGGGATTGCCTTTTCTATAGTAAATTTTTCAAAAATTAATTTTTTACTGTCGCAAATTTTAATTACGCCAGGGATTGCCTTTTCTACAGTAAATTTTTCAAAAATAATTTTTTACTGTCGCAAATTTTAATTGCGCCAGGAATTGCCTTTTCTATAGTAAATTTTTCATAAATTAATTTTATACTGTCGCAAATTTTAAATACGCCAGGGATTGCCTCTTCTATATTAAATTATTCACAAATTTATTTTATACTGTCGCAAATTTTAAATACGCCAGGGATTGCCTCTTCTATAGTAAATTATTCAAAAAATAATTTTTTGCAGTCGCAAATTTTAATTCCGCCAGGGATTGCCTTTTCTACAGTAAACTTTTCAAAAAATAATTTTATACTGTCGCAAAATGTAATTGCGCCAGGGATTACCTTTTCTATAGTAAATTATTCAAAAAATATTTTTTTATTGTCGCAAATTTTAATTACGACAGGGATTGCCATTTCTATAGTAAATTTTTCCAAAAAAATTTTTTACTGTTGCAAATTTTAAATACGCCAGGAATTGCCTTTTCTATAGTAAATTTTTCAAAAATTAATTTTTTACTGTCGCAAATATTAGTTGCGTCAGGGATTGCCTTTTCTATAGTAAATTTTGCAAAAAAATAATTTTTTACTGTCGCAAATTGTAACTGCGCCAGGGATTATCTTTTCTATAGTAAATTTTTCAAAAATTAATTTTTTACTGTCGCAAATTTTAATTGCGGCAGGGATTGAATTTTCTACAGTAAATTTTTCAAAATTAATTTTTTACTGTCGCAAATTTTAAATACGCCAGGGATTGCCCTTTCTATAGTAAATTATTCAAAAAATAATTTTTTACTGTCGCAAATTTTAATTGCGCCAGGGATTGCCTTTTCTATAGTAAATTTTTCAAAAATTAATTTTTTACTGTCGCAAATTTTAATTACGCCAGGGATTGCCTTTTTCTACAGTAAATTTTTCAAAAAATAATTTTTTACTGTCGCAAATTTTAATTGCGCCAGGAATTGCCTTTTCTATAGTAAATTTTTCATAAATTAATTTTATACTGTCGCAAATTTTAAATACGCCAGGGATTGCCTCTTCTATATTAAATTATTCACAAATTTATTTTATACTGTCGCAAATTTTAAATACGCCAGGGATTGCCCTTTCTATAGTAAATTATTCAAAAAATAATTTTTACTGTCGCAAATTTTAATTGCGCCAGGGATTGCCTTTTCTATAGTAAATTTTTCAAAAATTAATTTTTTACTGTCGCAAATTTTAATTACGCCAGGGATTGCCTTTTCTACAGTAAATTTTTCAAAAAATAATTTTTTACTGTCGCAAATTTTAATTGCGCCAGGAATTGCCTTTTCTATAGTAAATTTTTCATAAATTAATTTTATACTGTCGCAAATTTTAAATACGCCAGGGATTGCCTCTTCTATATTAAATTATTCACAAATTTATTTTATACTGTCGCAAATTTTAATTGCGCCAGGGATTACCTTTTCTATAGTAAATTTTGCAAAAAATAATTTTTTACTGTCGCAAATTTTAACTGCGCAGGGATTGCCTTTTCTACAGTAAATTTTTCAAAAAATAATTTTCTACTGTCGCAAATTTTAATTGCGCCAGAGATTGCCTTTTCTACAGTAAATTTTTCAAAAAATAATTTTTTACTGTCGCAAATTTTAAATACGCCAGGGATTGCCTTTTCTATAGTAAATTATTCAAAAAATATTTTTTTATTGTCGCAAATTTTAATTGCGCAGGGATTGCCTTTTCTATAGTAAATTTTTCAAAAAATAATTTTCTACTGTCGCAAATTTTAATTGCGCCAGGGTTTGCCTTTTCTATAGTAAATTTTGCAAAAAATAATTTTCTACTGTCGCAAATTTTAATTGCGCCAGGGATTGCCTTTTCTATAGTAAATTTTGCAAAAAATAATTTTTTACTGTCGCAAATTTTAACTGCGCCAGGGATTGCCTTTTCTACAGTAAATTTTTCAAAAAATAATTTTTTACTGTCGCAAATTTTAATTACGCCAGGGATTGCCATTTCTATAGTAAATTTTTCCAAAAAAATTTTTACTGTTGCAAATTTTAAATACGCCAGGAATTGCCTTTTCTATAGTAAATTTTTCAAAAATTAATTTTTTACTGTCGCAAATATTAGTTGCGTCAGGGATTGCCTTTTCTATAGTAAATTTTGCAAAAAAATAATTTTTTACTGTCGCAAATTGTAACTGCGCCAGGGATTATCTTTTCTATAGTAAATTTTTCAAAAATTAATTTTTTACTGTCGCAAATTTTAATTGCGGCAGGGATTGAATTTTCTACAGTAAATTTTTCAAAAATTAATTTTTTACTGTCGCAAATTTTAAATACGCCAGGGATTGCCCTTTCTATAGTAAATTATTCTTTACTGTCGCAAATTTTAATTGCGCCAGGGATTGGCTTTTCTATAGTAAATTTTTCAAAAATTAATTTTTTACTGTCGCAAATTTTAATTACGCCAGGGATTGCCTTTTCTACAGTAAATTTTTCAAAAAATAATTTTTTACTGTCGCAAATTTTAATTGCGCCAGGAATTGCCTTTTCTATAGTAAATTTTTCATAAATTAATTTTATACTGTAGCAAATTTTAAATACGCCAGGGATTGCCTCTTCTATATTAAATTATTCACAAATTTATTTTATACTGTCGCAAATTTTAAATACGCCAGGGATTGCCTCTTCTATAGTAAATTATTCAAAAAATAATTTTTTGCATTCGCAAATTTTAATTCCGCCAGGGATTGCCTTTTCTACAGTAAACTTTTCAAAAAATAATTTTATACTGTCGCAAAATGTAATTGCGCCAGGGATTACCTTTTCTATAGTAAATTATTCAAAAAATATTTTTTTATTGTCGCAAATTTTGATTACGACAGGGATTGCCATTTCTATAGTAAATTTTTCCAAAAAAATTTTTTACTGTTGCAAATTTTAAATACGCCAGGAATTGCCTTTTCTATAGTAAATTTTTCAAAAATTAATTTTTTACTGTCGCAAATATTAGTTGCGTCAGGGATTGCCTTTTCTATAGTAAATTTTGCAAAAAAATAATTTTTTACTGTCGCAAATTGTAACTGCGCCAGGGATTATCTTTTCTATAGTAAATTTTTCAAAATTAATTTTTTACTGTCGCAAATTGTAATTACGCCAGGGATTACCTTTTCTATAGTAAATTATTCAAAAAATAATGTTTTACTGTCGCAAATATTAATTGCGCCAGGGATTGCCTTTTCTACAGTAAATTTTTCAAAAAATAATTTTCTATTCTCGCAAATTTTAATTGCGCCAGGGATTACCTTTTCTATAGTAAATTTTGCAAAAAATAATTTTTTACTGTCGCAAATTTTAACTGCGCCAGGGATTGCCTTTTCTACAGTAAATTTTTCAAAAAATAATTTTCTACTGTCGCAAATTTTAATTGCGCCAGAGATTGCCTTTTCTACAGTAAATTTTTCAAAAAATAATTTTTTACTGTCGCAAATTTTAAATACGCCAGGGATTGCCTTTTCTATAGTAAATTATTCAAAAAATATTTTTTTATTTGTCGCAAATTTTAATTGCGCCAGGGATTGCCTTTTCTATAGTAAATTTTTCAAAAAATAATTTTCTACTGTCGCAAATTTTAATTGCGCCAGGGTTTGCCTTTTCTATAGTAAATTTTGCAAAAAATAATTTTCTACTGTCGCAAATTTTAATTGCGCCAGGGATTGCCTTTTCTATAGTAAATTTTGCAAAAAATAATTTTTTACTGTCGCAAATTTTAACTGCGCCAGGGATTGCCTTTTCTACAGTAAATTTTTCAAAAAATAATTTTTTACTGTCGCAAATTTTAATTACGCCAGGGATTGCCATTTCTATAGTAAATTTTTCCAAAAAATTTTTTACTGTTGCAAATTTTAAATACGCCAGGAATTGCCTTTTCTATAGTAAATTTTTCAAAAATTAATTTTTTACTGTCGCAAATATTAGTTGCGTCAGGGATTGCCTTTTCTATAGTAAATTTTGCAAAAAAATAATTTTTTACTGTCGCAAATTGTAACTGCGCCAGGGATTATCTTTTCTATAGTAAATTTTTCAAAAATTAATTTTTTACTGTCGCAAATTTTAATTGCGGCAGGGATTGAATTTTCTACAGTAAATTTTTCAAAAATTAATTTTTTACTGTCGCAAATTTTAAATACGCCAGGGATTGCCCTTTCTATAGTAAATTATTCAAAAAATAATTTTTTACTGTCGCAAATTTTAATTGCGCCAGGGATTGGCTTTTCTATAGTAAATTTTTCAAAAATTAATTTTTTACTGTCGCAAATTTTAATTACGCCAAGGGATTGCCTTTTCTACAGTAAACAGTAAATTTTTCAAAAAATAATTTTTTACTGTCGCAAATTTTAATTGCGCCAGGAATTGCCTTTTCTATAGTAAATTTTTCATAAATTAATTTTATACTGTAGCAAATTTTAAATACGCCAGGGATTGCCTCTTCTATATTAAATTATTCACAAATTTATTTTATACTGTCGCAAATTTTAAATACGCCAGGGATTGCCTCTTCTATAGTAAATTATTCAAAAAATAATTTTTTGCATTCGCAAATTTTAATTCCGCCAGGGATTGCCTTTTCTACAGTAAACTTTTCAAAAAAATAATTTTATACTGTCGCAAAATGTAATTGCGCCAGGGATTACCTTTTCTATAGTAAATTATTCAAAAAATATTTTTTTATTGTCGCAAATTTTGATTACGACAGGGATTGCCATTTCTATAGTAAATTTTTCCAAAAAAATTTTTTACTGTTGCAAATTTTAAATACGCCAGGGATTGCCTTTTCTACAGTAAATTTTTCAAAAAATAATTTTCTATTCTCGCAAATTTTAATTGCGCCAAGGATTGCCTTTTCTAGAGTAAATTTTTCAAAAAATAATTTTTTACTGTCGCAAATTTTAAATACGCCAGGGATTGCCTTTTCTATAGTAAATTATTCAAAAAATAATTTTTTATTGTCGCAAATTTTAATTGCGCCAGGGATTGCCTTTCTATAGTAAATTTTTCAAAAAATAATTTTCTACTGTCGCAAATTTTAATTGCGCCAGGGATTGCCTTTTCTATAGTAAATTTTGCAAAAAATAATTTTTTACTGTCGCAAATTTTAATTGCGCCAGGGATTGCCTTTTCTACAGTAATTTTTTCAAAAAATAATTTTTTACTGTCGCAAATTTTAATTACGCCAGGGATTGCCTTTTCTATAGTAAATTTTTCCAAAAAAAAATTTTACTGTCGCAAATTTTAAATACGCCAGGTATTGCCTTTTCTATAGTAAATTTTTCAAAAATTAATTTTTTACTGTCGCAAATTTTAATTGCGTCAGGGATTGGCTTTTCTAGAGTAAATTTTTCAAAAAATAATTTTTTACTGTCGCAAATTTTAATTGCGCCAGGGATTGCCTTTTCTATAGTAAATTTTGCAAAATAATAATTTTTTACTGTCGCAAATTATAACTGCGCCACGGATTACCTTTTCTATTGTAAATTTTTCAAAAATTAATTTTTTACTGTGGCAAATTTTAATTGCGCCAGGGATTGCCTTTTCTAGAGTAAATTTTTCAAAAAATAATTTTTTACTGTCGCAAATTTTAATTGCGCCAGGGATTGCCTTTTCTATAGTAAATTTTGCAAAAAAATAATTTTTTACTGTCGCAAATTGTAACTGCACCAGGGATTACCTTTTCTATAGTAAATTTTGCAAAAAAAATAATTTTTTACTGTCGCAAATTGTAACTGCGCCAGGGATTACCTTTTCTATAGTAAATTTTTCAAAAATTAATTTTTTACTGTCGCAAATTTTAATTGCGGCAGGGATTGAATTTTATACAGTAAATTTTTCAAAAATTAATTTTTTACTGTCGCAAATTTTAAATACGCCAGGGATTGCCTTTTCTACAGTAAATTTTTCAAAAAATAATTTTTTACTGTCGCAAATTTTAATTGCGCCAGGGATTGCCTTTTCTATAGTAAATTTTTCAAAAAATGATTTTTTACTGTCGCAAATTTTAATTGCGCCAGGGATTGCCTTTTCTACAGTAAATTTTTCAAAAAATAATTTTATACTGTCGCAAAATTTAATTGCGCCAGAGATTGCCTTTTCTGCAGTAAATTTTACAAAAATTAATTTTTTACTGTCGCAAATTTTAATTGCGCCAGGGATTGCCTTTTCTAGAGTAAATTTTTCAAAAAATAATTTTTTACTGTCGCAAATTTTAATTGCGCCATGGAATTCCTTTTCTATAGTCAATTTTGCAAAAAATTAATTTTGTACTGACGCAAATTTTAATTACGCCAGGGGATTGCCTTTTCTACAGTAAATTTTTCAAAAAATAATTTTTTACTGTCGCAAATTTTAATTACGCCAGGGATTGCCTTTTCTACATTAAATTTTTCAAAAATTAATTTTTTACTGTCGCAAAATTTTATTGCGCCAGGGATTGCCTTTTCTACAGTAAATTTTACAAAAAATATTTTTTTACTGTCGCAAATTTTAATTGCGCCAGGGATTGCATTTTCTATAGTAAATTTTGCAAAAAAAAAATTTTTTACTGTCTCAAATTTTAATTACGCCAGGGATTGCCTTTTCTACAGTAAATTTTTCAAAAAATAATTTTTTAATGTCGCAAATTTTAACTACGCCAGGGATTGCATTTTCTACAGTAAATTTTTCAAAAAATAATTTTTTTATGTCGCAAATTTTAATTACGCCAGGGATTGCCTTTTCTACAGTAAATTTTTTACTGTCGCAAATTTTAAATAAACCAGGGATTGCCTTTTCTATAGTAAATTATTCAAAAAATAATTTTTTACTGTCGCAAATTTTAATTACGCCAGGGATTGCCTTTTCTACAGTAAATTTTTTACTGTCGCAAATTTTAAATAAACCAGGGATTGCCTTTTCTATAGTAAATTATTCAAAAAATAATTTTTTACTGTCGCAAATTTTAATTGCGCCAAGGATTGCGTTTTCTACAGTAAATTTTTCAAAAAATAATTTTTTACTGTCGCAAATTTTAAATACGCCAGGAATTGCCTTTTCTGTAGTAAATTATTCAAAAAATAATTTTTTATTGTCGCAAATTTTAATTGCGCCAGGGATTGCCTTTCTATAGTAAATTTTTCAAAAAATAATTTTCTACTGTCGCAAATTTTAATTGCGCCAGGGATTGCCTTTTCTATAGTAAATTTTGCAAAAAATAATTTTTTACTGTCGCAAATTTTAATTGCGCCAGGGATTGCCTTTTCTACAGTAATTTTTTCAAAAAATAATTTTTTACTGTCGCAAAATTTAATTACGCCAGGGATTGCCTTTTCTATAGTAAATTTTTACAAAAAAAATTTTTACTGTCGCAAATTTTAAATACGCCAGGTATTGCCTTTTCTATAGTAAATTTTTCAAAAATTAATTTTTTACTGTCGCAAATTTTAATTGCGTCAGGGATTGGCTTTTCTAGAGTAAATTTTTCAAAAAATAATTTTTTACTGTCGCAAATTTTAATTGCGCCAGGGATTGCCTTTTCTATAGTAAATTTTGCAAAAAAATAATTTTTTACTGTCGCAAATTATAATTGCGCCACGGATTACCTTTTCTATTGTAAATTTTTCAAAAATTAATTTTTTACTGTAGCAAATTTTAATTGCGCCAGGGATTGCCTTTTCTAGAGTAAATTTTTCAAAAAATAATTTTTTACTGTCGCAAATTTTAATTGCGCCAGGGATTGTCTTTTCTATAGTAAATTTTGCAAAAAAAAAATTTTTTACTGTCGCAAATTGTAACTGCGCCAGGGATTACCTTTTCTATAGTAAATTTTGCAAAAAAAATAATTTTTTACTGTCGCAAATTGTAACTGCGCCAGGGATTACCTTTTCTATTGTAAATTTTTCAAAAATTAATTTTTTACTGTCGCAAATTTTAATTGCGGCAGGGATTGAATTTTATACAGTAAATTTTTCAAAAATTAATTTTTTACTGTCGCAAATTTTAAATACGCCAGGGATTGCCTTTTCTACAGTAAATTTTTCAAAAAATAATTTTTTACTGTCGCAAATTTTAATTGCGCCAGGGATTGCCTTTTCTATAGTAAATTTTTCAAAAAATAATTTTTTACTGTCGCAAATTTTAATTGCGCCAGGGATTGCCTTTTCTACAGTAAATTTTTCAAAAAATAATTTTATACTGTCGCAAAATTTAATTGCGCCAGGGATTGCCTTTTCTGCAGTAAATTTTACAAAAACTAATTTTTTATTGTCGCAAATTTTAATTGCGCCAGGGATTGCCTTTTCTAGAGTAAATTTTTCAAAAAATAATTTTTTACTGTCGCAAATTTTAATTGCG